>JBAMBP010002172.1:0-70733 GCA_037044515.1 Phortica magna
AGCAGTCCGATCTCAATGAAACTTGCAGGCATTTGATCTGGTGACACTTACTTACTACTTTTAAAATTTCAGCACTCTATCTTCAGAAATAAAAAAGTTTCCCATACAACGATTTAAACTTTGTTTCTCTTCCTCTTCTTCATTTTGTATGGCAGGTACCAGTTCCAGTATTCCGATCTCAATGAAATTTTCAGGCATTTAGCCTGGCTACGGTTGTTCACCACTGGTATAATTTCAGCGCTCTATCTTGGAAAACAAAAAAGTTTTTCATACAACGATTGAAATTTTTTTTCTTCTTCTTTTCGTATGGTGGCTACCAGTTCCAGTGGTCCGATCTCGCTGGTTCCGACCAATGTGTCATCGTAATAAAATACAAGGGTCTGTGCAAAGTTTCAGGTCGATAGCTTCAAAACTGAGGGAGGAGTTTGCATACATACAGACAGACGGACAGACGGACAGACGGACATGGCTATATCAACTCGTCTTGTCATCCTGATCAAGAATATATATACTTTGTATAGTCGGCCACGCCTCCTTCTGGCTGTTACAAACTTCGTGACAAAACTATAATACTTTTCACTTCGTGAAGAGTATAAAAATCGAGATAAACTATAATAGTGCAGTCGAATTTATAAACGAAAAACTTTGCAGTCTAAAAAGAATAACTAAGAGCACAAATAAACAATAGAGGTGAAGAGAAGGCATGTAAACACAAAACAACATGGCAATTGGAAAGTAAGTTCTTGCGGTCTAAAATGCAGTTTCAGTTACTGTTGCTGTCCTGTGTTTACATACCTGCTCTTCACTTCGATTATTTACTTGCGCTCTTAGTTATTCTCTTTAGATGCAAAGCTTCCAGCCCATCAATGAGATCTACAAACTCAAATTTTGTCGATAAATTCCTCACTTTTGACGATTTTTATACTCTTCACGAAGTGAAAAGTATTATAGTTTTGTCACGAAGTTTGTAACAGCCAGAAGGAGGCGTGGCCGACTATACAAAGTATATATATTCTTGATCAGGATGACAAGACGAGTTGATATAGCCATGTCCGTCTGTCCGTCTGTCTGTATGTATGCAAACTCCTCCCTCAGTTTTGAAGCTATCGACCTGAAACTTTGCACAGACCCTTGTATTTTATTACGATGACACATTGGTCGGAACCAGCGAGATCGGACCACTGGAACTGGTAGCACCATACGAAAAGAAGAAGAAAAAAAAATTTCAATCGTTGTATGAAAAACTTTTTTGTTTTCCAAGATAGAGCGCTGAAATTATACCAGTGGTGAACAACCGTAGCCAGGCTAAATGCCTGAAAATTTCATTGAGATCGGAATACTGGAACTGGTACCTGCCATACAAAATGAAGAAGAGGAAGAGAAACAAAGTTTAAATCGTTGTGTGGGAAACTTTTTTATTTCTGAAGATAGAGTGCTGAAATTTTAAAAGTAGTAAGTAAGTGTCACCAGATCAAATGCCTGCAAGTTTCATTGAGATCGGACTGCTGGAACTGGTACCTGCCATACAAAATGAAGAAGAGGAAGAGAAGCAAAGTTTAAATCGTTGTATGGGAAACTTTTTTGTTTCTGAAGTTAGGCTGCTGAAATTTCAAAAGTAGTAATTTAGTGTCACCAGATCAATTGCCTGTAAGTTTTGTTGAGATCGGACTACTGGAACTGGTACCTGCCATACAAAATGAAGAAGAGGAAGAGAAACCAAATTTAAGTCGTTGTACGGAAAACTTTTTTGTGTCTTAACTAATCGACTCTAAACTTCATACTTTTGTTGATAATGTGGCTTAAAAGCTATTTTGAGATCAAAATGGGCGTGGCACCTCCCACATATGACCAAAACCAAAAGTTCCTATATATCTGGCACTCAATGAGGTATAACAACGAAAACTGATCTGTAGGCTATGTGGACAAAAAGAAATAAAATTCCAAAAATAAAATGGGTGTACCACAAAAAGTGTCGTGAAGAGTATACATCTTCGGCAAGGCCGAAGATAACGTCCTTACTGGTTTTTTCTTTATTTGTGTTTTGAATTTTCCATTGTCGTTTTTTTTTAAATCATTTCTCTAAATTAGATCAAATCCATTTAATAAACTGCAAAATAAATCAAACAAGGCAAGACTTGTCTTTCTTTTTTTTCACACATCCATGATTTTAAATTTCTCTATTTTAAACTTGTATGTATATATTTTTCTTATATATTTCTCATGTTCACCATTGACTTTATGCAAGTATGTAGAGTAAGCCGTTGTAGTAATCACTTTGATGTATATCGCAAGTGAGGTTACGGCTGATGATCTGCTTGTGAAAAAAATACTGATAGATGAGGTAGGATGAAAATTTAATTTATAAACCTATTTCTCCTGCTAACGTCAACACGAGAGTGTGCACTCAATATTAATTTGCCAATGTCTATGTGGCAATCTGGCCGACGAAAACAAGGGGTTCTAGTAGATTGGCAGTGCCTTGTAATTCACCCAAGTCGTATCTTGCGACTTTAGTCTGAATAAAGGTACTACACTTTACGGCTGACAAAATCAATTCTAGACGGGAAAATAAACAATTTTTGGATGGAGGTTAAATTTGAAGTTCAAAACTACTGTTTTTATTCACTTGTACAGATTATATAGAGTATATTGACTTTGTCATAAAGTTTGTATGCGAAGAAGACATCTCCGACTACATAAAATATATATATTCTTGATTAGTACGACGAGACGATTTCATATAACCATGACCGTCTATCCTCTTGACTGTCTGTTTCAGTCGAAACTCCTTCTAGAGTTTTAAGCAAATCGAAACAATTTAAACGCAGGAATTCTTCAGATATGTCCCGGCATTGGATATTTTAGAGTTCTTGTGATCGGACCACTAGAGCATAAAGCTCCCATAAAGGTTTTTGGAGTTATCGAACCAATAGTGCAAAAATGGCCGAGCTACTATAGCATCTAGCTGCAATAGGAACGATCGGCCAAAAATAAGGTTTTTGTTAGAAAAACTTTTTTGTTCTTTAGTATCAACATACCAAAGTTTGTAATTACGTGTTTTTATTAATGCTTGACTATAACCCAAAGTAATATAGGAATCGGACTTAATGGTGCGGCACCTCCGATACAGCGAAAAACTTAAAAATGGGATTTATCTGTAAGTGACTCTTATCTCGTCTCGATTGCAAACTGTAGTAAAGTATTTTTTTCCGTTGCCAACGACCGAAAAGTGTACGCAAGTATACCCTCCCTAATCCGCTGTTAAATGCGTGCTCAGCTTTTGCACCACTGAACTATGACAACAGATCGTTACATTTGAAACAAAACCGGAGCGACTATCGCGACCATTACAATATTGTATATTTATGCATACAAAGTTGAACTACTTTAACATAATTTATTTTCTGCTTACAAATAAATTCACATAGTTTGTAATTTGCATTTTTAATTCTGTAAATGATTCATATTATTTACAAGATTGAGTGAAAAATATACAGAACTGTAATGAATTTATTCTTTAATCAGTTTTCTTAGTTAAACGGTCTGCAAAGTTCATTTCCTTGAGTAAAGTAAATACAGAGAAAGAAAACTGTACAAGCTGAAAATAGAGAATTAGAGAAGAAGATCATGAATAGTAGACAAACCCTGAACAATGAGTGCTGCTCTCGGTAGACCAAGCAAGAGATGTCCCTTAATTACATGGGCTATTTTACAAAAAGCTTCGACATGCCCCTGCACTAAGGGAGTTTGGCATGACGAAGTCTAAAGACAAATAAAAACCAGAAAGGGAGCTATTTTTGGCTTTGCTGAAACGTATATACTCCTGCAAACGTTTTCCCAGTTATTTTAATTGAAAAATTCTTTTTTTTTTATCGATTTCCCAATAAGAATTTTTTACGTTTTTGAAGGTTTGTCTTTAGTTTGTCTTAAAGAAAGCAATGTAGACGTACTTCACTACATTTGACAATCTTCTATATCGTCTTTATACAGAGAAATCCTATTTTATCGTTTTTCTCTATATAGACGGTGCCACGCCCTTGTTACCGATTCTTATTAAATTTTGGACTATAGTCAAGCATTAATAAAAACACATAATGGCAAAGTTTGGTCTGTTTATATTCAAGAACAAAAAAGTTTTTCTTACAGAAGCTTTATTTTTTACCCATCGTTCATATGTCTGCTTAAGTAGCCAGTTCTTTGCCATTCTTGCACTTTATCTTCGTTTACGTCAAAGAAGTTGGTGTGCAAAATATAATGTCAATAATCCCAAAGAAAACACCATTTTTTAAGCAGAAATCTAATTTTTGACCGATGGCTCTGAAATATACAATGTCTGTAGTATCTCAATAATTTTTAGGTTACAATTTTTTCGATATGCTTTAATCTCTTTGACAGTATAACAGTTTTGTTAATAACCTTATACCTTTTGCTTTACAAAAGTATTAATCCACAGAACACATTTTCAAATGTTAGTATGGATCTAAAAACATACTTGGGCAATTAAACAATAGAACATAAGAATAAAACAATGTGTATTAAAACATTTTTATACATACCTTGACTAATTTTCTCCATATTTACACTTTGTCAACGAGATCAAAAATAAAGAAACACCTACGCTGCCAGTCTGTCAATATTTCACGCTCTTTTCAGAGATTTATTTTATACAAGGCTTAAGTTAGATGTGTATTTTTGTGTATTCATTTTTTGTTTGAACGAAATGTATGTAACGCTTAGAAGGAGGGGAGGGGGACCTCATAGAGTTTATACATTCTTGATCAGGACGACAACAGGAAATATCCGTCCGTCCTCATCAATGGTTTTTTTTTAACTTTTTAAAAACGCCATAACTCAAACATCAGACGCGATAGAAACATGAAAATCGGTATGTAGACTCAGTAATTGTAGCTCTTCAAAATCACAATTCACAAATCACAATTCTTCCCCTTCTTATCACTTTCTCTCAAATTACTATATAGCCAAAACTATTACAGGTACGAACCTGAAATTTTGTATGGAGGCTCAGTAAATATATATTTTAGAGCTGCATACCACAAGATACCCCTCTTTTTCATGGTTATCCTTCAAAGACCATCAAACTCAAACACCCTATTACAGCCGTTACAAATTGAAGGTACAGGGTATGTCGAAGTTGGGCACTCTCGACTGCAATTCCTTACTGGTTTTATTATTATTCGGTTAATGGTAAGCTAAAAACCCCATTTGTTTTACTCTTGAACTTACACTTATGCGTGTATCCACAGTAATCGGTACAATATTGAACGCTTTAAAGACAATTGGCTGTTGCAGATTATGAATGAAGTGAAGAAGTGTTTTTTTGTAACGTTCCTCGGCGTGTATCCAAGTCGATTGAAAAGCAGCATCCGCTAATTTGTCACATTCGTCCATCATAAAACTCAAAAGAATGCAAAGCGGTACCGTCTCAGACAACACAGCGACCAAAAAAATAATCGCACCAACGGCAGAAGCAAAATCCGCAAAAGCCACAATGTTTATTAGAATAAGACCAAGTACAATGCTGGTTACCGTAAATTGCACAAAAATCGTGCCGGAAACTAACGGACGAATCGTGTCACAGTAGCTGAAAATATCGAATCAGTTTTTAAGACTTGTTGATGCCAAATTATATTTACCGAAGTAACATTTTATGATCGGATATGCAATTGATGAGCTCGTCGTGTAAGTCATTATGGCTCTGATTGACGTTGGTGCCAAGCCGTCGGACGCGCTCAGTCAACATTTGTATGTGCGTTCGCAATATGAGAACATAATTGATTGGATAGCAATCAATACACACATTTTGAAAACATGCTCCTAACATAGCGATGAATTCCAATATCGCCTGTACCCAAAACTGCACTTTGTTGGCACGCCAATCTATTAATGGATAATAGTTCTGATACGGTGGCCTGCCATCGAAAGCGGCGCTTGAAAAACTAATAATCACAAATCCAACATAGACGACAATATAAATAAAAAAAATGAAATTATTGCGTGCGGTCGCAACGTGTATTTGCTTTTGTTCCTCTCTACGTGTGCAACGCTTGTCCAACTCATCGAGTATATTATTGGCCTCATCGAGACGGTTTACCAACGACCACAAAACAATCACCTTTAAGGAACAACTCCACGCATTAAAGGCAACTTGCAATGAGTCAAGCAATTCGCTTGGCTTCAGTTCGCTCATGTGCGTAATGTAACCCAAAACAAAGGCAAACGGCTGATAAACGGTTGAGATAAAATTTAATGCCAACGACCAAATTAAATACAGTAGCCTGTATCGCTGCGGCAGCGGCCTGATACCCATGAGGAAAATGCACCGCAGCAAATACAAACTGGCGTCGCGTGAATGAGCTGCCACACATGCTGGTGCTGTGTACATGCTCTTGAAAATTTCGCGAAACAACATTTTCAATGTGAAAATAATATAAGTAATGTTTGGTAGTCGTTCTCAGCACAAACTGTTGGTGTTGCTCTGCGAACGACACCTTTTTATTCAAAATGTCAGTAACATTAAAAACTCATTACAGCAAATTCGGTGTGAAAGTTTACAATGAACACAGATAAATTAAGGTATCGTTATGAATTCTAAAATGAATGCAACTGTATGTATCGTATGTTCTCGATGACATACAGACATATACGATGCACTACATTCGGTTGTGCATATACATAAATGCTTTGCTCTGCTCCACTCTAAGCAAAATGCAGTTCAAAATTTTTAGTTCGGTGGTGACTATAAACTAGAAAAATAATATTCAATACTATTTGCACATTTTTAAAGTCACTAGCTGCAAAATATAAATGCAGAAAGTCTTCCACAGTTAGATTGTTCCAATCAGTATTATAGCAAATAGCTGCCACAAAATAATAATTTCAATAAATTAGATTCTTATTGAAATTGGGCTAGTAAACCGAATTTTTGTAGAATACAAGTTTCGGCAAAGCCGAATTGGTTTCTTGTTTATACACCAAGTGTTTTTAAATGACACATTTGTTTGCAAGATTTGTTTACACATTAGCTGCCACGTAATTGATGAAACATGCCATTACATAAGCCTTCCTTCTGAATTTCCGTCAGCTGCATTTAATTATAGGCTCCGTTTTTATAACGATTTCACCTTTTTTTTTAAATGATATGCAAAAAAACAGAATCAACCAGTAAGGACGGCAATGCCGAAGATGCATACTCTTCACGACACCTTTTGTGCCACGCCCATTTTATTTTTTGAATCATATTTCTTTTTGCCCACATAGCCTACAGACCAATTTTCGTTGTTATACCTCATCGCGAAATTATTGGTTTTGGTCATATGTGGGCGGTGCTACGCCCATTTTGATATCAAAATAGTTTTTTAGCCACATTATCAACATAAGTATGAAGTTTCAAGTCAATTAGTTAAGAATCAAAACAGTTTTCCGTATAACGACTTAAATTTTCTTCTCTTCCTCTTCTTCATTTTGTATGACAGGTACCAGTTCCAGTTGTCCGATCTTCATGAAACCTTTAAGCAACTGGCTTGTGAAATTTCAGCACTCTATTTTAAGAAACAAAAAAGTTTCCCAAACAACGATTTAAACTTTGCGTCTCTTCCTCTTCTTCATTTTGTATGGCAGGTACCAGTTCCAGTAGTCCGATCACAATGAAATTCAGGCACTTAGTCTGGCTACGGCTTACTACTACTTATAAAATTTCAGCGATCTATCTCGGAGAACAAAAAAGTTTTTCATACAACAATTGAAATTTATTTTTTCTTCTTCTTTTCGTATGGGGGCTACCAGTTCCAGTAGTCCGATCTCGCTGGTTCCGACAAATGTGTCATCGTAATAAAATACAAGGGTCTGTGCAAAATTTCAGGACGATAGTTTCAAAATTGAGGGGGCAGTTTGCATACATACAGACAGACGGACAGACGGACATGGCTATATCAACTCGTCTTGTCATCCTGATCAAGAATATATGTACTTTGTATAGTCGGCCACGCCTCTTTCTGGGTGTTACAAACTTCGTGACAAAACTATAATACTTTTCACTTCGTGAAGAGTATAAAAACAGTGCTGTAAAAATATAAATAAATATTCGTATGTAAAAATTTCCCTTTTCTGTTTTAAAAATTAAAAAATGCAATATGTTTGCGTTTGTCATATTAATTTAAAATATTTACATGTGTCATTTTTTTACGAAAACAGCCGGAAGTCAAGTCACAGATGCAATTAATTTTATGCATTATTTTATAAATGTAAAATAATTATTTTCGATTGTTTTTTTCTACTAATATTTACATATATTACTGATGTTGCGCGATTAACGCCTTGTGCTAATCACAAATTTAAGTCTGGCTTGAGATAGTGCAGACAAGCTTTATACGCAATCCATTAAATTAATGTGGGGTAATGTAGCCTGGCAACCCTATTCGGTCTACCCAATATAGTTTTTGCAACTTTAAAACATATGATAACAGCTAAAGAAGATGGACAGACGATAATGAAGAAGGAGTAATATTTGAAATTGAACCACAAATTTGAAAAGTTGGAATCATGAACTGAACGCAACGACGCATCAACAAAGTCTGAAGTTGAGTATAAAGGCAAAGAAGTGAATTGAAGATTGAACACGACGGTGAAAAGACGAACTCACAAACCTCAAACTATAATTCAATACCGACGATTGCAAGAAAGTGTTTAACGACGTATCAATCCAATTCTGTATTTAATACTGCAAGACCCAATTTATTAAGCTTTTGTTTAAATGATTTAAATAAAATGATATCAAATCTCATGAATAGAAATTTTGTTTGCCTGCTGGCATAACACTTCTTCATCTTCAATCATAAGAACTACTTTGCATCACTAACAAGCCAGTTTCTTGATGACAATATTTTTACTTCCGAAACAGATGAACGAACTGGCAGCTGTATGATATTGTATAAGTTGATTTCACAGGAGTGCTTAAAGCAATATTAAGATAATGCCATCGTATTCCTCTTGAACATTATACGCAAATATTTCACAAATAATTTGTTATACGTGCATAATAAGCCACTAAATATATGCAAAGATTGCTAACAATCATATATTTACGATAAATTAAAGCTTAAAAACATATCACATAGCAGAGCTATAAACATGGCAACCGACCTAACAATGTTTTGTTTTATTTATGTGTACAATGAAAAAAAAAAAAAATAAAACGATAATAACAAAAAGAAAACAAGAATCATATAAAAAAATTTCCGCTAGTATATTTAAAAATACAATGACGGAAATTTACTTATTAAGTGACAGACAAACATATTTCATGAGCAACTCAAATTACGTGTTTTATTGCCCTAAAAAGCATGCTACAATATAATGGCAAATATAAATCGTATATAGACTACATGAGCACGCTTCGTTTCGTTTGTCATTGGTTGCGAACATGTGAAAATATTTAAAGCAACGCTTGGCAAAAAAATACACCGAATTATGCAAACATTAAAAATCCGCGTCAACACATTTCGCATATCAAAGTAAAACATGTGCGTTTCTTGTTTAATTCTTAAGAGTTTTGTTTTTGTTCATTTTTTCGACGATTTTTTTATTTTTCCGTTCTTTTTTTTTGTATATTGCTGAACGTCATTTTTGTCCACACGGATCCTTCCGCTCCAAATATGACAACTAAACGTCAACGTTGTCGCCTTGCCACAACGGAAGCACTCGGTGAATAGAATATTTTGAATAAGATAATTTCCATTTATTTTTGTGCGCACATTTTCCGACTCGGAGTCAGGAGAACTCCTTTTTTCTTTTTGTTGTTTTACAATTTGAGCAATTTTTTTGTCTTTTGTATTTTTTTTTTCTACGCATCGTTGACACAAATGCACAGCAAAATGTTGAAGTAATTTTGAAAATGGGCAGCCATGATTTTTTATGTCGCTGGCAAGTTAATAGAAGCTTTTGACTTTTGACTTGGACACAGTTGTTTTGTATGTATGTATATGTGTTGGTGTCACTCATTGTGCTTGTCTGCGTGCAATTGCAAGTACGTCTAAGTGTTAAAAATAGGCGTTTTGTGTGCAAACTGAACGTTTGCTCGGTTTACATATTAATTTTTTTTTTAAACTTTTTAGTATATATTTTCAAATTGAAATATTTTTGTAAAGCGCCTTAAATGTACTAAACAATTTTTAAATTTATTCGACATAATAACATTTGGCAAGCACTTAAAAAAAAAGAAAATCAAGCACAAAAAGAAAATGCTTTTGATGCAAATATTTAATGTAAAAGTTGTGTATTCTCTCTTTTTTTTATATATACGAACATATATTTACACGACTTGTGTAGGTAAAACCTTTGTGGCAACAGGTTAAAAAATTTCGCGCAGCCAAAAGCAAACATATTTGCACTTGATGCCATAGCAGCACAGAGCTAAGTGCCACAAGAGTCAAGATTCAAACTGACTAAGTCGACAACGGAAAAACGAGCAACAAGTTTCAAACACAAATGTCAAAAAAAAAAATAATAATGTGTTTATTTTTGTGTCGAGAGTGCAGATAAATTTTAAAGCAAGGCATAAGTAAATAATTGTTTTCGCAAGTAAACGGGCATAAGACTCGTTTGACCTTGATCGGTCTTGCTTTTACCATTCATCAAAACGCGGTGCGCAACAACAATGAAATGTTTGCCATCTCAAAGGCAACACTGATCGAATTCAATGTAATCATACTCATCATTGGCATGGTGCTCTTCGTTGACGTTTACAGTCACACGACTTATAACTGGGAGATTAGAAAAACACTTAATCTTACCAATAGTTACGCACTCGCGACGGAACGTTACATTTGCATGACTCGTGGCGTCCTCATTGTAACGCACACGGTCAATGCCGTCCTAGGCATTTATACTGCTAAGCACGATGCCGTACATATTGTACCCATTTACATCATCATAATGAGTTTGATGTTAGCGTACTCATTCAGCATGGTGATGTCTATTTTGCTGTATGCCGATCAATTTGCGCACAAAATCGATGTGATAGTTAACAGACTTTGGGCGGAGAATCGAATGTCTGGCATGGAACAATATTTTGATTGTTGTGGCCGACATGGCGCACGTGATTATGCGATTGTTGAACGTATGCCATCGTCATTCAGCTGCTGTAAGCTGGAAAACTGTGATGGTTGTGCGAGTATCTTTTATAAATACATGTGGGAACTGGAGAAGGAAGGTGCTCGGGACTGTGCAGTGCTCTTTATCATACAAATCATTGGTATTATTTTGATCTTACTTTATATGGTAAGACAACCAAGTCCACACGACATACCTGACGCGCCTGAATAATTGTGTAAAAAATAGATACTAACACTCATAGCCACATGTAAAATTATTATTACCATAAAACAAAATTGATTCATTTCAAGACTACTATTAAGATTATATCTCCAAATAACAAACAAACGCGGTATCTTCTGAATTCAGCTTTCATGTTTGCACAAAACCAAAAAATTTTGCACTTTGATTGTTTGCACTAAATTGCTCAGAACGGTCAGTTTATTATGATCGAATTGAAAAAGTGTAATGCGAACTTGAAGTTTATTTGTTGTGTGTGTGTATGTGTGAGTGTGTAATTATTTGTTTCGCCTCATTAAGCACGGCATGTGAAAGTTCTCAAGCCTCAGCCATCGTAATCATTAGCGTTGGAAAAACGGTCGTCAACGTCGTCATTGTTATTAATGCGCGAACTTAATTAACGCTCAAAATAAAACGTTGCCCAATACACTTTAATGGTTTCGATTTTAACGTTTATTGGCTCTAAGTGGATTTGGCAGTTGCCTTGACTTTTGCTTGTGCCGTCTAATAAATGATTATGGCTTTATGACGATTTATTTGCTCTAATTGCTGAACAAATTTTGTTGTTTTTGTGTTGTTGTTATTGCTGTTATTTTGGCTCTTGTTCATTTCATATTGTCGCTTGTTTTATTTTGCGTCATAGAACATGTTGTATGATTAATTAAATGCTCATATTGCAATTAACATTAAGCAATTTAAATCAATAACTGTTACTGTATTTTCCATCAGCTCAGAAAAGCTTTAATATTCTTGCTACAGCTGTAAGCACATATTAAAAAAAATAATACATAGATCCGAATATGAAACAAAATGTTGAAGTTCATTTTCATATAATGAAAATTTCATGAACTTACTTGAAGGAAATAGTTTTGCAACATGACTTTGTCATTTCATTTTATTTTATTTGCCGTTCAACGCCGAGACTGAATGCCGTACCATTTGTGTACCCTTCTATTTTTGTATTTTTATATATATTATACCTTCCAAGCATGTCTGGGTAATTTCGTTTATTTCAGACCAAGTATGTAATGCATAGTCAGAGGGAGGGAGAAACTCTTTAAAGTATGCGTAAGCATAATCAAGACAACAAGATATATCGGTTAAGACATGTCTTTCAATATATCTGTGTGTCTCCTTTTTTGTCTGTCCGTCTATCATATGTGTCTGACATCACCAATACTTTTCGTTAACTAGAAGTCTTGAAATTCAATGGGTAGACTCTTTCCCAATAGACTCTGACAAAAGATCAAGATTGATTGATTGACGATTGCTTGCATACCAGAAGCGATTAAACGTTTTTCATTAAACACAGTTTTCCCTTTATTTTTCCTCAAATAATCTTTTGCAAGAAAGACTATAACCCTTAAACTATTCGACTTGCACACTTTGAAGCTACCTCAGTTAAAAAAATTATTAATGTCGTATTTTCGCGGTTGTCTTTTAAAAAGGAACACCAAATTTGAAGTGTACATAGCTGACTCGAACAACAACAAGATAGAATATAAAGATGGGTGTGGCCACGCCCCCAGAATGTAAAAAATTAAAATGCTTTTATCTCTGGAACCATATGTCCTAGAATAATGAAATTTTGCATATATGCTATTGGGATTAAGTGCAATAATATTCAAGTGGTCATGCGTGGCCATGTCCACATAGAGTCAATATAGAAAAACGATACATCTCTGGAACAAATTGGTCTTCAAAAGTTAAATTTGGTATGTATGATATTAGAAGAAAATGAAATCTGTGTGATTGAAAAATGGGTGGGCCCTATGACAGCCGTAACAAATTCAAAGTAGAGGGTATGTCAAAGTCGAGCACTCTCGACTGCAAGTCATTCCTGCTTTTTTTTTAAGGTTTGTTAGCATTTCGGTGTGCTTCCGTTGTGGTTTGTCTAAAGGATGCAAAATGTAACGGAAGTGCGCGAAAATTTTCCACTGCACATTTTAGCTTTGTTGTTGTTGTTTGTGCTCGAGTTTTTGCAGTCGTTTTTGTTGCAGTTTGTATTCCATGTTATATTTGTGCACTGTTTGCGGCTTGTATGTGTTGTTATAGTTATTTTAGTGGTTGTTATTGTTGTTGCAGTTGCTGTGATACTGCTGCCTTATGCAACTTTATGACATTTTAATGATGTCAAAATTTATGACAGTCGCCTTGAAGATTTGTTCCCCCGTTGGCAACATCGTTCTTTTTACTTTATTTTATTTATATATTTTTTTTCTATTTACACATTTTATCTCAAACACTTGAAAGCGAAAGTGCAAAAGTCAAATGTGAAAGGAAAACGGTGCCACAAATTTCTTTATGCAACAATTTAATGTAACTATATGATGTTAAAATATGTATAAGAAAGCGAAATGTTGAAAATGATATATGTATAATCATGCACATGCTGAGGCAATTAAAGTTCAATTTAACTCATTACCAGAAATCAAATGGCAAATTAAGTTCAACTAATTTAAATTGACATGCCGAAAACTTTGACGTCGTCAGTTAACACATTTTGCCGCTCGAAAGTATGTGCAAACAACTAACAAGTCAATTGAACACGCAACCAAACTAACAGCAACGAAGAGAAACCAATTTCTCTTTTCGGTAAATTATCAAAATTTCGCAAACTTTCCAAAGTTTTACTCTTGGCTTAGTTTGCCGAAAAGTATTAAGTTTCCTCGGCAATCATGCTGATGCTCATGCTCGAAAAAGGATTCAAGCTAAAAATTACTCGAATTTCTGCAATCAAGTTTAACGGCAAACCGAACAGTCTAAATAACAAACCAACAAGCTATCCACTCTCAAATGTATACAATCAAACTTATATCCACACATACATATGCATTGAGGTCTGGTGCTATTCACACATATCAGACTGGCTTACACACACAAAAACAAACCATTGAAATTAATTTTGATTTCAGTATCGTTCGTTCGCCACTTGGATATCACAAAAACGAAAAAGTTGTAACTTCTTTGCTGTCGGCAGTAAAAAAATAAAAAGAGTTAAAATCGGTTATGCTGAACATATGATACTCTTCGTAGAGCTCTCTTTTATTAGATATTTTGCATGCCAACTATAATTCTTTCTATAATATTTAATATATTTTATTTATCAAAATGAATTTTTTTTTTTCAAATACACATAATTATACATAAAATAAAACAAAATACAAAGTGACTATATTCATCGCATATAAATTTCAGAACTTCCATAACTGTATATTTAATAATATTCAAAAAATAATTTCAAGAAATATCTTAAAGTTCTTATAAACTTTCTACGCGCGCACAGAGAGTTCTGGACGAAACTCTGTCAAGTAAAGGCTTTGTTACAATCACTTATGTAAATATGAAGAGTTTTGAAATTAATTGGTTTTAACAGTATGATGATTTTTGATGTTTGTTTCCTTTTGAAGAATTTTATGTTTTCTTCTTTTTTCCGGTTAGCAAACTAACATTGTGAAGTACATCAATCAAGCAACTACATTCAATATGAGAAACGTTGACATTTATTAAAATCCTAACCGAATTGGTTTATTCTAGTGATGTTGGTTATGAGCTTGAGTGTGGGTTTTTATACTCTTCCAAAAAAGAGTATATTAACTTTGTCATGAAGTTTGCAATGCATAGACGCAGACATTTCCGACTATATAAAGTATATATATTCTTGATCAGCACGAAGACACGAGTTCAAATAGCCATGTCCGTCTGTCAGTCCATCTGTCGGTCAGTATATTGAAAAAATTTAAACGAAGAAATTCTCCAGATATGTCAAGGCATTATACATATATTCCAGAATTATTTCGATCTTACCACTATAGCATATAGCTCCCATAAGAATTTATTTATTTATTTAATTCTTGAATAACAAATGATTATCATTAGTAGTATAAATTGATAAGAAAATTAAATAATACTATAGGGAACTTAATTTAATATAATTTAACTTAAAACTAATTTTAAAAAATAAATAGACTAAAAAAAATAAGTAATATCAATTTAATTGATAAAAAAAAAGTATTTGCACTATGCCAGCTATGCCCCTACTACACAGCCTCGTGGTCAGAGACTTTAAAGTACAAGAGCGCCATTCCATCCAATAAATGACACAAAAAGCCGTTAATCCCCTCCAGACTCCCGTACGTAGCGTAGAATGGTTGAGTGTATTAAAAGAGATTTCAGGTGAGACGACATGATATAAATTATTATAATTCATACGGTGAACTTATTATAATTCATACGGAGTCACGATGTGACGGCAGCCTGGTATTAGGATTCCAATTGAGGCCTCGCAGCGGAAAAAGAAGAAATTGCTTTTGGACTGACTTGATGTTTTTTGTATTATGGGGATTATACACGTCAACAATATTCAAGAAGAGGACGAACAAGTGGTGTAAAAAGAAGTTTGGTGATAAAGGGGTCATTGAACTCTTTTGACCAGCATTTAATGAATCCAAAAACACCTTTCGCCTTATTAACGACAGTTGAGATTTGTTGAATGGAGCAGAGTTTGAGATCAAAGAGAACACCTAGGTCATTAAAAATAGAGACTCGTTTTAATTGGACGTTATCAATTGAGTAAGTAAACAATTAGCAAAAGTAAATTCATTGAACACCAAGAGCACCGTGAGTTCAGATCAGCCTGTAATAGGTCATGCGAATCAGGCTCGCTGTAAGAAAGACACAATTCAACACCATCGGCATACATGAGTACACCCGAAAGTGTGTAATATCGACAGGGGAAGATCATTAATGATACGATTGAACAAGAGAGGACCAATGTGACCACTTTGGGAGACACCAGAATTAACTTGAACCCGCTCAGAGTTGGTAGATCTGAACAGCGCTCGTTGGATTCCGTTCGTTAAAAAGGGCTTAATCCAAATTAAAAATTCAGCGGAAAATGAAAAATGGTGTGTTTTTTCAATAATTTGCACAAAAACTTCTTGGAAATAAACAAAGATAATGGTGAAGTTTACGCTACTAGAGCATTTAACTCCCAAAAGAACCATCAGCTAAAATGAGGTTTTTGCTTTAAAAATCTTTTTGTCCTTCAATGTGAACAAACTTAACTTTGCAATTACGTGTTTTTGATGATTATCGATTTTATATTTAGAAAACTTGGGAAAACGCTTGCAAGAGTATACAAGTTTCGGCATACCCGGAAATTGCACCCTTTCTAATTTTATGACATTCATTAGCATGTTTCCACATGATGACGAATATAGAAGATTCAAGCCACTTATACACAAAGTAGGAAGCATATTTACAAACCAACTTTTTGGACCATTCAAACAACGTACTTTTTAAAATAGTTAACCTTTTGCAGATGCTGCAGAGAATTCGGTGTGACTCCATTTTCTTTTTAAACTTGAATCGAGTTTCATGTCAAAAGTAAAAATGCAACGACTTTGAAATAACATTTGTATGAATTTGTTGCCATTGCATTTAAATGTAAAAAAAAGAAGAGACAACTTTATTCATGTTGTCTCTTATTATTGCCTAAGCACTTCGCTTGCTACGCCTTTCGCATAAATCATACAATGCAAAACACAAGCCTAAAAAAAATTAAATCTCATAGACTAAATAAATAATATCAAATGCAGCAGCAACGAAACTGAGTTTAAAAAAGAAATAACAACAATAATTACAATAATTTCATACCTTTGCGGAAGGAAAATTTAATTGTTAAACTTCGACCATAAATAAAGTAGAACAAAGACGCTTCTGTCGCGCCGCGCCTTCTGTGTCTGTGTTCGTGGCTGTGTTTGTGTGTGTGGCTCTGTGTGTGAGTGCGCGTTCCATCGACTTTTTTTGTCGCAAGGGCGAAGTCGGCCGAACTCTTTACTTCTGAACTGCGATTTTATTGCGCTATGCGGCAAGTGACGCCCGCCGTCGACGAAAACCTGCATTATTGTCAGCACAACTAACAATGACAGAAAATTTATTATATCTTAGCAGCAAAAAATGCAGCAAAAGGGTGAAGGCTTAAATCAGTTGTTGTCGCCTTTTTAATGACCTGCAATTATTTTTAGTATGATTTAACATGTAAAATTCATGAATAAAAAGTATTTCTCACGAACATTTTTGGTTTCAAAAATTTAGCACCAGAGTTGCCAGTATATGTATTGTAAATATATATATATATATAGATATATATATACATCTTCTGATGCTTTACTATCGAGCTTCTTTTAATACTGGTGGACTATTAGCTCATGTGAATTTCAATCCCTTTAAAAACACTCTTAAAAAAGGCAGACAAAAATTTTAATAAGGCGACTTTCAATTTCAAAGTTCAAAAAGATTTCTTAAATATAATTACTTGTTGCCGATCAAAAAATTTAATAGTATAAAACAATCAAATGTCGAATACTTTGGCAGCTCAACGGTATTGGAGAAAATTTTAGAAAAAATAAATAAAATAAAAATATATCAGGTAAGCTGCTATTTGATATTCAAGGGCAGATACCTTTACCCACCCACACCAACACACCTGAGCTCACACAAACACACACATTAATGTATGCATACCCGAATGGAGAACTGAAAATTGACAGAAAGTGAAAGTAAATGTGTGTGTTTGTGCGTGTTACTGTTTGGAGATATGTGTAGTAAATGTCAAACGTGTCTCAAGCTAATAAACGGCACATGAGCATGGCTCGAAACACACACCAAATCAAGCAGCGCTCACACACAGTGTGTGTGTGTGTGTATTTATGTATGCGCGCATATCCTTTGTTTTGGCATTCATTTCTGTTCAGTTTGAGTCAAGTCAAAATGGATTCCCTTCGCTTTTGTTTTGTGTCGATTTGTTATTCTACGATTTACATTTGTGGCGTGTACGACTGTCAACGAATTAGCAGCATAAATGACGCATTCAGCACGTATTTGCCGTCGCTCACAAACTCGCTGTCAACTACACGCTTCAAACACATTCAACATAGATTGAGGTCGAATTGAGTGCAAAATAAGTGTACAGACAGCAAGGACGAATTACAAACACATAAGCACAAACATGCACACGCTCACTCACACATACACACATACACACATACACACACACACACGGGCAAATGCGTGCATAGAATTGTTTTATAGTTTTTGTTTATTTTCCACTTTCGTTCTCACAAGTTGTCGTTGTTGTTATTGTTGTTATTGTTGGCATTGGTGTCGGTTTCCTTGACTGTTTGTTCAATTAAGCATGGAATTACAACTAATAATGAGTTAGTCGTATAATTAAAATGAATGTTTGTTTTTTACCCTCTTTTGTTTTGTTTTTACTAAATTCGGAGACTGACAGTTTTCAGTTTGATGTCACATATTTATCGACAGCATGTTTGCCGTTCTCATTCTTTTTCATAAAATGTTCACCCATGTCTAATATTTCTTTGGCCAACAAAGGAAAACAGTTGTAGTATTTTTACGATACACTTTTTTTTCAAGCGAAATATTTGTGTTAATGAAAACATTTGGCAGGTCAAAAGACAAGACATTCCATCGCTTTAACACACTAAATGGTAAATGAGCGAATCAATCAATCATCGGTTTGTGCACACAAATGGCTGACGGCACTTAAGTTAAGGCAACTTGCTATTAAAATGTGATCTAACCAGTGTTGAACAAATGCTTGCAAATAAATCATTTATACAGATATAAATCTGCTTTTGGTTAAGAAACTGATTTCCCTTAATAGATTTGCTAATGTTTAATTGACTTAAGCTAGAAATAACTTCTTAATGAACCTTAGAAAACATCATTTTCTAATTTTATTTTTTTTTATATATAAATTAAACGCTTTAATTACTAACTCGTTAAGAACAAATTTCACATGCCAATTGCTCAGAAACACACAAATACAAACATGCGAACCACACACAGACACAACATAGAATACGACCAACATAAAAAAAAAAAACATCACATTTGCTACTTGAAAATTAAATTACTCAGAATATTAACTAGGAAAAGAGCAGAAAGAAGAACTTTTTGCATTAAGTAGCCAACCGTAGAACGTCATTAAGATGCCAGCCACGTACAGAATGATGTGAAAACTGTGCCTACAAAAACGCGCACACATACACACATTAGTGCACAAATGTATGTATGAGTGAAATGTAGGAAAGTGTGGCAACAAAAAAGTATAACTGTTCGTTACTTGAAAATTACAAACACACACACGTCATACCAATATTAAATACCACAAAATATTTGCATCACGTGGCAAAAATCACACAAATTTCTCGCAAGTGTGACATATAAAGTTATGACACATTTACGTAATGAAGCTTGAAATGCATACACTTCAAATGAACATGATTTATGCAATGCTAAGAGACCGACAGAAAATCTTAAAGAAATTCAAACTATAAAGATTACATTTAAGTTTGATTTATCGATTGCTAATAGGCAAAATGAGTAAGTGAATCCGTGACCCTTACAGCAAAACCTCATATGCAAATATCGGCTCAAACATTTCAAATTGCATAAAAAGAAAATTTCAAAAGGTTGTCGACTTTAGCGTAAGTGCATCAAATGTTAAAATTATTACACATACGCCATGTGCTTATGTGTGTGTGTGTGTGTGTGTGTGTGTGTGTGTGTGTGTGTGTGTGTGTGTGTGTGTGTGTGTGTGGGTATGCGTGTGTTTTCTTTATAAATTTCTACATGCCTAATCGAAAATAATAAACCATTGAAAGATGCCAATGTTGATCCACGTATGTATACATCCATGTGTTAGTTTCTGAATGCATAAGTAAGCATGTGTGCACATGCTTATATATGGTGGTGTTTATGTATGTATATGACTGTATGCCTGAGTTTTACGCTTGATTTCAATTTTAACTTATTTCTGATTTCTTGTTCGTGTGCGATTTACATATCTTCCTTACAGACCTGCCAGCCTTACTCTGACTTGAGTTGGCTTGGCTTGGCTTGATTCGTTGGCTGCCTATATTGCGTGCAGCTCGTTTACATTTCAAAGCGTTGACTGATCAACGTGCTGCTTGTTAGTCCCTTTTCATAGACAAGCCGAGCAAAAACAAGCACAATGAGTGTGACAAACAAGCGTCGCGTAGCGCATAAAAATCATTCCATTTATTTTCATTCCTCCAACTGCAGCAAATGGCAATATAAAAACAGGTATACAAAAAAATCGTTGAATTCGATCAATGATAAATTGAAGCTGGAGCCTATAAATATTAACAAAAACATTTAAAGGTAACAAAGATTTATTGCCAGACATGTTTAAACATTTCATTATGCATTCCTCTAAAAATCGTTTAGTTGGATTAAATGTTGAAATCCTCTGCTTCGATCTATATATTATTACAAATTTATTTTTGTTCTTTGAAGTGTTTCATAGCTCCGTCATGAATTTGTTTTTAATTTCAATTTATTTATTCAGCAAAATTTCAATTTAATTGAAGTCACTTTTAGTTATGATCCACTGTGATATGTAATGCAAATATTTCAAATCAACAAAATCTTTCAATAATCAAAACTTTTATAAATATTTGATATTCATGCAAGCAAGGTATGTTTTTTTTGCTTTGCTATGTTTATTATTGTTGTATACAAATATTTATTTATGTGTTGAATATTTTGCAGGCAATACAGATTATTTTTTTTTACATTTACAAGCTGTAAACTTGCTGCAAGAAAAATTTATGAATGTAAACTTTTGAGGTTCATTGTTGATATTTACTGTGGTTTTCTGGTTTGTTATTTACTATTAAATTTATTAAAATGAAGTTAAACCTCAAAGTATTAGAATATTTTGCGAACGCATGAAAAAGTTATGCATCCATTTAAATTTTTTTTTATTTGTGCGTAATATCAAGACATTCTGAATATTAAATAGGCATGTGCAAGTAAAGAACGTTTATACTTAAAAGACGTACTCATGTCCATTTGTGCATTTCATGTTCGACTCATACCCTTCGACTCTTCTTGTTTTACGAATTGCTTACTTTAAAATCACAATTTATTCACAATCTTAGTTCACAGAAGCTTGCGACATGTATTAACAACCAAAGAGTATTACTTTTAAAAATGTCATCATTTACAATCTAATTTATTCATTCTTACTGCTCTTCTGATAATTTTAATTCGTACATTTTTTTTTCTTGGGACTAAGATGTTTTATCGAAATTGCTATAATATTTACTTGTTTTCGTTATTGTAGGAAACATATGCAAGTTAAAGATAGACACACTTAGTCAGTATAATAAAAAGTTGTACTGAGTTAACAACATAAATAAACCCGAAGCCATCATTTATTAATTTATTTTTTAAGTTTTTATTACTTTACTTTATTTGGCTCTCATTGACTTCTTAACATAATGAAAGTGTGCTAAGAAAATTCATTACCAAATCGAATAACAAAAATCAGCTGTTGTACAACCAAGTCAATCAAAGGCTTCCACCAACAAAAGTGAAGTTTGTTTCTCTGAAAAGTTATTGCTCTTTAGCAATGTTAACTCATTTCCAACGCATGCGCATTTCATGCTCTCTGAGAATTGACTCCTTACTGAACTTGATTAAAAGCGTTGCTTTTGAAACCATATTTACAGACTTAGTAACTGTTTCCATTAAAAATCTCGACCATTACGCCAACCAACTGCAAGCTTTAATAGCAAAATTAACCGAAAGGAACGCCAGGCTTTACTTAAAAAAAAAAGTACAAAATAAAAAATATTTATATTATTGCTTATTCAACAAAAACGCATTTTTAAGATTTCACACATTAAATAAAATAGCGATAAATTCAATGAAAGCCACCAAAATATCCCTTACTCAATGCGTAAATTCAATTTTTAAAATTTTGTATTTCGATGATGAATTTATAACTGGCCAATCGAAAATCGTAGCAACATACTAAGCTGACAATATGGCGTTCCATGCGAACAGAAGACGATTTTTATGAATGACTTCCTGTTTGTACTCCTCAATACTTTACTAATAACGCGAAATGAAAAATTACTAAGCGAAATCACTTAAAATGCTGTTTCGTAAGTATTTTATTGAGAGTTCGTCCAGACATACACACCAACAAGCAGACAGAAAACAAAAATCAGCAAGCCCCTTAGGGTCATTAAGCATAACAAGCATAGCTTGCTGAATAGAAGAAAAAATGAGCTTGCAGAAAGAAAATAACAAGTCGAGAGGCCAACCAAATACTTTGTATTAAATGCTTTTGGCAAAATAAAAATTAAGAAAAAAAAGTCCGATAAAGAGACCTAAAAAAACGACTGCTTAAAAACTTAAATCAAAGGAAAGGCCGGCGACGATATTGGAAGTGGAAAAAAATACTAAAACGAGAATAATCCAAAAACCTGACACAGGCACAAAAAGTCTAAAGGAAAAGTAACTGTCAGTTATTCTAGCAAATTTAACAAGCAATAAGAGCCTGTGGATTAATCAAGCTAAGCTAGAGTGTAAAAATCAAACACGAATTTCGGATAACAATTAGAATATAATATCCGTAAAAGTAAACAGTGACAAATAAGTAAAAGATTAAGGTGTATTAAAATACTTAGCAATGACAAGAAACCACTCTTATTGATTAATAAAATAGACATAGACACAAGGACATAACTCATTCACTCCATTGTGAAAAGTGCCTTATGCAAGAATAAATAAGTATAAGACTAAAAGAATAATTTCAAATTATCAATAAGTTGGCAAGCTCATAAGACAAATTTCATTATTTTGTAACACAAAACAGAACACAATTTAAAATTTAAAATAGGTCGATTTTTTTTTTATATTTTCTAATGCTATAATGTCTAGAAAATATTCTCTGACGCTCGCTAGTAGTAACTTTAAACTATTTGTTTGATGTATGAGTTTGCGGTGACCACTGTCATTTAAAAACAGCTCGATGCATTTTGATGAAATTCGGACTACTTCTTTATAATACATAAATCTAGTGCTAATCGAAGGATTTAAAATTTTTTTAAATTCCGATTTTTTATAAACAATTTACTGTTATTTTTAGTATAAAAATCGAAAAACAGTCAGTTTTTCTGAGGCCGCCATAAATAAAAAACCTTCAATTAAGCACTAGATTTATTATGAAACAACTTCTATTTTAAATTTGAATAATATCGGGAGAACGGTTGAGAAGTTATGATGTCACCACAAAGGACTACATTCCAAAAAGGGGCCGATATATGTAGCTGTAACTTTGTATATTTATAACATTTTTTTCTGAAAATTTGGTGACATACACTTTAATGAATATTATTACTTTTATAAAATTGATAAAATTTATATTGAAACAATTTTTTTTAAATACTTGACTTTTCGTGACTCTAAGGAGGCGTTACTCCTTAAAAAGCCTATAACAATACCAGAATCAATAGAAATATGAAAGGCGAAGTTTTTTGTCAATTGCTATATTACCAAAAATGTTAAAGGTACGCGCTTGAAATTTTGTATCTCAGTAATTACATTACCTTAAGCATGCCTGAAAATACCCCTTTCATTGTTTGACTACCCTTCAAGGACTATCAAACTTAAATTTTTGGTAAATTCCACTTTTTATACTCTTGCAAAAAGAGTATATTAACTTTGCCGTGAAGTTTGCAACGTAGAGAAGGAGACATATCCGACTACACAAAATATATATATTCTTAATCAGCACGACGAGACGAGTTCAAATTAGAAAATGGGCGTGGCTATGTATATGATTCTTATTGGAAAATTTAAAAACGAATTTTTGTTTAATTTTGTTGTCATGCTTATGAAAAACTAGTCTTCCAAAACTAGGGACTTCAATTTAAGATTCCGAAAATCCCAATATTGGTTATTTCTGCATTTCATTTTCAAGACCAACAACCAAATTGAAAGAAATTAATTATGTTTCATCAATTGTGCAGTGGAATTTTTTAACTTAAAATAAAAATCAATAACAAATTAAAATTTTTATAGATACTTTCCGATTGTTTCGAATGACATTTATGAAAAATTAAGGTACAGATTAGTTTCACAGCGCGGCTTCCCATAAGCTGACCAAACAGCACGCACCATATAATCCCCACGTATGATTGGCAAAATTTTAGTTATTATACGCTCCACTTGTGTCGTTGGCAAATTAGTAATCATCAAGTCTTGCTAAAGGATCAAAACAATTTAATTTGAGGAACTTCTTATATGCAAGTTTTGTTTACTTCGTCATATGGGCAGGTGTGATTCATGTTCGAGTATTGTGCAATCACACCAAAAATCTCTCGAATTATGGGTTGTTTTTGCATTTTCATGAATTTGCATGCATCCACAGAATGATTATAAAAAAACTTTTTCCAGCCATTATCACGTTTGAGGAAGCCAAATGACATCTTTAATTTAATTGAACATTAAAAGACAAAGTGAAATGATTATATTTCAAAGCCATACCGATGCATTTGTAACTGGCCTTTGATGCAAACGCACTTTACCGGATGCCAGCTTAAGACTTCGATTGACTGCTTTTATATGACAATACTCAAACTCCGCAAATGATTTGTCATAACTGTAACATTTGAGATTACTAAACGTAAACAACGCAAACACCTAAAAACATGAACAAGAACATTATTTTAATAATGCAAATACAAACATATATATTAACTTAACTGTACTGAAAATTTGTATAGAAATTAGAACTTTAATAGACCTCATTTCGGCCCACACGCCATAAAGCGACTAACAAATCATAGTCAGTTAGACTGTCAGTCGAGTGTTTAATTACAAATTACACTTTAATTGATGTGAACAAGCTAGTAAAATTATATTCAAATTACTGATAAAAAATTATAATAATATTAATACGAGTATAAGCATAAAATAAAGTGCTTATTTAACAAACAATGTACTGATATGACTTATGTATACACTGAAGAAAAATTTCATAAAAAAATTACTTTTTTATTCTTCTCTTTTTTTATTTTTCCTCTAACCAACATTGCGCCAGTTTAATGGGAGCTGAACCGTGTTTCCATATTTTCACACTCGTTTGTACATTTTACTTTTTACTATATGACTTATGTATACACTGAATAAAAATTTCATAAAAAAAATACTTTTTTATTCTTCTCTTTATTTTGAGTTTTAGAGTTGAGTCAGTGAAAAATATTAAGGATATTATGTAGTATATTTTGTGACCTCTACCCTATCCGCTTAATGACTGACCACCTTTTTACAATTGCCATTTGACGTGTTGCATATCAAAATCACATTTGAGTCTTGTAATGTCTGATGTTCAATTGTATTGCTTATTTCGCTTATAATTTATTATGTATCAGATTTATTTACCAAATAGTAATGTCTTTTATTAAAATACGTATCTAGATAAAGTTTCCTAAGAACTTCCAACCACTTCTATCTACTTTTAAAGCAGACTCTGCTAGAGTGAATTGTGTTAAATGAGCTCGACAATAACGTAAACGATTTCCAGACTGTTGGTGCGTATTTCATCTTCCACCAGTAAGTCAAACCGTCCATTAAATAAACATAAAATTGACAATTTTTTTTTTTACTTTGCATCAATTTTTTCATATTTTTGCTTCAGTGAAACTGATAAGGAGCAAGGATCAAGATGCGCACATATGTGTGTCTCGAATATGATTGCGTGTGAACTTTGTTGAATGAAAATGCTTTTGACAGCTGTTGATGATTAAACGCATTAGCAGCTGTGGCTGTCGGCGTATGCCGCGTGCACCAAAGTATGTGGCGTCAATTCTGTGGCTAAGGTTGATGATTCTCTGTGGAGTTCACAGCTCTTCAAATTCATACACAGTTACCGCCGTGTGTGTGTGTGTGTGTGTGTGTGTGTGTCAATGCTTAACGATTGCGGTTCATTTAAATGACGCTTGATGAAGCAAATGCGTAGCAATAAGCTCGAAAAGTTTTGAAATTCACTAAACAAACTTTTTAGAAACAATCAACAGTTACACAAATCCATGGGCAGAAATTTACTGACCAAACAATTAAACTAATTTTCGAATATTTTAAAACAATAAATGCCTCAACAGCAACAACGACAACGATTATTTAAACTTCAAACTCAACACAGGAACATCACACATTGATTGAGTGCTAAAAACTATAATCCCATTGAACTTATTAGATACTCGTATGCCTGCATGTTTGCACACTAATGACATATTCAAAAGCATCAAATAACTAAGCTGCAATCAAACTTCAATTAAAAATACAATTCGCAAATCAGCTTACCTCGTGATAGCGTCGAAATTACGCTTCACGAATTCTGCCAAACGAGTTTCTAAAAAGCGAAAATTATTTTGTGCGAACATTTTTATTGAACAAAGCATTAAATAAGTTGGGAAAACGTTTGGTAATTTAACTTGAGTACTTTTTAATTATAGCAAACTATTTTGTAAAAAAAACAACTCAGACGCTATAAAATTCTAATATGCAATAAAGAACTGTAGTACAATTTTCGTAATCCGACGTACAGATACAAGTTCATTCCTTAACGGAGGAGTTATATTAAATACGAATACTAAGATGAGAAATTATTTAAGGTTAATTATGACGTAATAATATTCTAAGTCAAATTGCTTCATCAAGATTTGAGTCAACCTTTTGCCTTTTAGGCACAAACATTCTAGCATAATCCTGAGTTCTAACAAGACAAATGTATCAGTAGTTCTCAATAACAAGATATTTTAGACTCTTTTGCTGTAAATTTTAAAATAAAACAACTTGAATTGCTATGAACATTCTAAAGACAATTTTACAAGCTTACGATTTATATCAATGAGACCATAATCTAAAGATCTATAATTTTTACAGATACAGCAATCCAGTTACAGTTTTGTAAAGCTTCCGAAAAATAATAAAAACATTCAAAACAATTTTTTATGATTCGTTCGCATGTGTATCGCTTTTAAAGCATCTGAATTGTTTTTCTACGTATGAAATACAGTCAAGCCTCATAAACTCAAACTTAAAGAGAAAAGTTAATAATTTCAAGTGAACAAGTTTTGTATTTATAAAATACTTTGAGATAAAGAGTCTTATTCCTTTGATTTGGACTCATGATACTTCATATATAATTCATAGTAAGTTCGATTTCGAGTTAAAGAGGCTCGACTGTTAGAAAAAAAAAACTTTATCATCTACGAAAAGAAAAGCTGTGTAAACAGTGCTGATACACGATTTTCAACCAACTTATCAGATTTTTTTTTGTATTATTTTTCCTCTAACCAACATTGCGCCAGTTTAATGGGAGCTGAACCGTGTTTCCATATTTTCACACTCGTTTGTACATTTTACTTTTTACTATTGCAAATTTGTATTTTTTTACAGCGATTTCTTTTTAGTGTAAATGTTTCAGTATCTGCCTGGCCTGCGGACATAAACAATCACGCAAGCGTAGCTTCCAAGCGACCTCCACTACCAACGACGTCAGCAGAACAGAGTATAGGATGTCTGAAATCACTTGCGCACAGTTTTCATGTTAAAAGGCAACACAATTAATGACCATCTGTGCACAGCGTATGTGTTAGAAAATGTTTACGTTAGCTTGTGTATATGTACACACATACAGATCTATGTATATGTTTTGATTGTTTGTGTGTTGAAAAGAGACCCCGATAGACAAGGAGGCAAATGCACTTGAAATAGTGGCGTACGTTATCGTTACAAATGTTGCTTTCGCTGTCAGTGCAGTAACAATTCACAACCGTGCTTGTCTCGTAAACGTACGTATGTGTGTATGTGCTTGTTGTGTGTTAGTCGTTGATATGTATTTCGTTGAATTTTGATGTCCTGTTGGCATTTGCTCTGCATGCAGTTTCTAACTGCCCTGAGCTAAATCAAATTGGTTTTGGTTGACGTTTTTCTTTAATTTATACTTTTATTTAACAATTTCTTATTTCTTATGTTCCGTTTTTAAACCTTTTTTCTATTTTGACAATGACGACGACGATAGCTAGCAAAGAATATAAAACAATTTCGAGATAAATGGCCTCAAATGTAATTTTTAAAAGCTTTAATGCTTGCATGCATATTTTGTTTGCCTAAATGTATGCTACATGATATTTTTTGTTTTGTTTTTGTCTGTTATTTTACGTCAGCGTTTTGTGTGTTTTGCATTCAAATGTTCGTGTGTTGAGTGCAGCGACATGAAATTCATGTCAACATACAAATTGAAATAATAAATTTTAGTCTGCTGCATGATTTTTTATTCAGTATCTGTCTGTGTATGTGTGTTGATGACCTCATTTCATTGTTTTTGTTTTGCTTTGTTTTTAACTGCAGAATTCCGTTTCTAACACTTATATTTTTGTGCAAATATTTTCTTTTTGCAGTTTCTAAACTTCGGTTGCATATTAAAATACAAAATTTTCATAAGCTTTTTTATCAAATTTATGCAAAAAATGCTAAAAATGAAAAAGTGAAAGTCATTTTAACTTTTACCTCATATATTTCGATTTATATATTTAAAATCGAACTAAAGCAGACACAAATACACCAACTCGTTAAGTAAGCGCAACAAAAACAAAAGCTTGTTCATTTAAAGAATTTCAAAATAGAGTAAACTTTTCATGCATGAAATTCATGCATAAAAAGCTTCCTAAATCTTCAAAACACATTTTGTTAAATTAACGTCTGTCAGCGAGCAAAATGTAAATCCTTCAGTTGTGAAACTTTTGTTTGACAAGCTGTCAAAATGTGTTCACGAGCAAGGGTTCGTTCGATTCGATTTTTGGCATTCGGTAAATAAAATACCGCGCTCAATGAAGCGACCCGTTGGTTTTGTTGCTAATGATATTAAATTTCGATTAATGTAGAAATATAAAGGCTGCGGCTTGAAATCTTGTTCATTAAATTTATGCAGGTCAAAGTTGGAATATATTAAATTACATATTGTTAATTTAAAAAGCTTACAAGCGCCTTTCGTATTGTTCGCTTGTAAAGTAAGTTGACCGAAACGTAAAATACGAAATAATCATTTAAAACAAATCGTATATAATTTCCTTCAATTGATTCTGTGAATTTTTTATATTTCCTGCCATTTGGCGTAAAGAAAAATAAGTCAGCTATTTAATATGTATTTTAGAAAATCAATTTATACATCATTATTTTTTATTAATCATGATATCTTAAACGTGAAATTTAATATTGTTAAATACATGCTTGACAAAAAACACAGCACAACAATCTGATTCAATAAAAGATGAGTGAATTAGTTACAACACATGCGTCAAAGCAACCTAATTGTTTTATTTGAATGCCCTCTATGTGGTCGCCTGTAACCAAATGTATGTTTGCTTTGACTGACTGACTGGCTGTGTCATCAAGCACATCACTTCCAGGCAGACGGCACGTTGTCGCTTCATATTACACGCTCCCGTATTTTGATGGTTTGCATTAATACCACGAACAGCCAAGTATTCGCTCCCTTTGTTAGCAGTTTTAGATTATTTTTTTATTATTCTTCTGCTTCAAAACCATACACAACACACACACAAGCAAACATATGAAAACCTCACACAAGGAACGTTTTCTTAGGACCGCAAAGCTTTCTTTTCTCAACCGTACTTGAGTAAACATTCTCAACCGCAATATAGAAAATTATTAATTTTTTTTATAAAATATGATAAAATTGTTTACATGACTTTCTGCACATTATGCTGTATATATAAAAATATAAGTAAGTATATTTAATATACATTTTTCCTGCTTTAGATGAAGTTTTCATTTTGAGTGAATATGAAAAAAAATAACATGAAAATTGCGTTTGGATTATGAAAAGTTATACTTACATTTACTTGAGCACTGATTTACTATACAATTTTATGACTTTATTAAGACTTATGCCTGTAGTTGTTGAGTGTGCTGGCAGCAAGTCAATTCAGCCAACTACAATAATACATTACGTAAAGAAATTCTAAATCAGTTTTTTTTCTATCTATTTTTTGTTCGCAATTTATGCTATTGTTACAAACATACCCGTAACTCTAACATATGCATGCGTACACAATCTATATTAACTCAGACTTGACCTTTGTAAATGACATGGAAATCCTTTGATATACTCATGCACATGAGCTCACATATAAAACAGCATTTTTGTGCATATTTTGTGCAACATAAAATTTGTACGGACAACACCAGCATGAACAGGAAGCCGTGCATTATAACGTACTGTGCTTAGACCGGCGGGGGTCGCACGACGGACTGTAGAACTCCATTCACATACGGATTACGCAGTCGTATGCAATACTGCAAGAGTATACGAGTTTTGTAAGCATAAACTCTTAGTTGAAGATATAAATTTATACGTTTGGCTATCATTCTTCTTTTATGCATATGCTTGCTGGCAAATGATTGTACTGTAAACATTACTTATAAATTTACCACTGAAAATTGTGGAATGAGTCTAACAAAAAATATAAGTTGCTTAGTGAAACTAATCTGCTTTCACATGACGTAAAATTAAATACGGTGAAAAACATTTTCGTTTATAATTTTCAAAAGAAATAAATTTCCAACCCATAATAATTTACTGTGCGAATTTTAATTGTAAAATACATGAGCAGGTCTGTTTTATCTCGAATGACCCATCACTAGACAACAGACCGAACAAACGACGTTCTTTCCTTTTTTTTTTCTTCTCTGTAGAAAATTAATTAGATTTAGAAAAAAATGTAGCATACCTGTAGGTGGTGAATTTTGCATGGCTGCGTTGAATGACAAACAGCATGGATTTTGGGCCTTTTCGCTCGCAGATTTTATAGTTAGCAAAACAAAAAAAAATATATATAATAATAAAATTACACCCCACGGACTTTGAGCTTCATCATTCATCAAGCGACTTCTTATCACATCCATAATTTAAAGTGAAGCGTTTTTACTGAAAACGATTTCGAACATTAAAAAAAAACTCATTATCGCAGCGTTGACGCTTTTATTGCATACATTTGAAGCACATTTTTTAAATTTACTATGAAGGCAGCATATAATTTAACACAGTCATTCGCGATGTCACATATTTGCTTCTGTGGAAGAAACCCACGGAGTTGCAAGTATCTCGACTTGACATTCAGATTTTTTTGGCTGGCAAACTCACGGCTTTAGGCAACATAAAAAATACACTTTTATTATACGAGTATAAGTAAAATATTATAGAGTTTTTTATTAAGCGTATGGTTTTTGAGAGTTTACAATTTAGCACTAACATGAATAGCCAAAGCACCGTCATTCTCGTTGCTGCCAATGCTAATGTTGGCGCGGCCATCAGAGCCGACCACAACCGATTTGCCAGTGCAAGCAGAGCCACTCTTACTGCCGGAGATGACGTCACAATACGTGCCAGCGGGCAGACCGGTCTGCAGCGAGGAATTGAGATCATAGTTGTCGTTGTTGAAAGCGACAAAACCTTTGTTGCCGCGACTGAAGGAGATCTGATTGTTGCCGTTGTCCCACCAGTTGTTCAGGTCAGTGTTGCCAACAGCGTTTCTGAAGCCAATCATGTTGTAGACTTGACGCCAGCGATGTTCGCACACCCAACCGCCGCCGCAGGTGTTATCAGCATTGAATGTGGGCGTGGCAATGTTATGGCCATCGGTGGTCGGTGGTCCCTGATCGGTGTCGGTAAACGAGAAGGAGGACATCACGCGCGGCGTGCCGAAAGGATGAGCCAACATGAAAGCAGAGGCCATCTTATACTGCTTGGGCATCTTGTATGTAAGCACATCAGCGCCACCAGCGCCATGACCACGCTGATTGTCATGATTGTCAATGAAGATGAGTGAGCGTTCGGATGCAGCAAAACCCCAAGCGGTACCCCAGTTGACCAGCCAGCGCAACTGATCCTTGCCACGGAAAGCCTTGCCAATGGACTCCGAATGACGGAATTCTGTGATGGCGCCCAAGCCGGTGTACTCGGACTTGCTGACAGCCTCACCACCCAAGTCAATAACCTCTTGGAAGATGTACGGACGTGCACCACTTGCAAACCCATGACCGGTGTTAAGATTATTCACGCGATTGTAGATGACACCCAAATCCTCTGGCCACATATGCTTTGCAGCGTCCACACGGAAACCAGCAACACCCAAATCGATCAGATGATTCAGGAACTGCACCACTTTATCACGCACCCACGAGTTGCCCTGATTAAGATCACGCAAACCAACCAATTCACAGTTGCGCACATTGCTGGCGTCATTGTAGTTCGTTATGGAGCAGGTGGGATTAAAGTCAAGCGAGGAGAATGGCACGGCCGGGAAGGACTTGCTGCTGGGCTCTGCAGTGCTACCACCAGTGCCGACCGGGTTCGAGGCATCGGCCGCCATGTGGTTGAAAACAACATCGACATAGGTGCGTACACCGACAGCATTGCATCTTCTTACCATGCTAGCGAACTGCTGCTCGTTGCCGGAACGCGTGACGAGCTTATAGGAAATTGGCTGATAGCGCTCCCACCATGGGCGGCTGTCCTTAATGACATTCTCGTTGACAGGCGAAACCTTTCGAAACAAACATTATATCAGCCAAAATATTACAAATTGTATATTTTTCTGTTGGAATTCTTACCTGTACGCCAGCATAGCCCATGGGCGCCAAGAAATTCTCACATTCGGCGGCAATATCATCCCACTTCCACTCAAATAGATGCACCATGCCTTGACGGCCTTCAACATAATTCGTTGCAAACTGTGCAGTCACAAGTTGACTGCTGAGCGCCAAAAGCGCGAACGACACAAATATTTTGGAAAACATTTTGCTGTTCTTAGAAAAACGTTCACACTGACTTAACTTGACTCTGGCAGTCGTCTTTTATAGTTACGTCCGCGATCCAAAAACGCCAATCGTTCTTGAGTTGCTACCTATTTAAATGGAATCGAACAAGTTATAAGTGATTTGTGGCGCAAACCAAACGAAAAATACTTATCACGAAACAAGCTTCAACAATTCAACACACGCGAAGACAGCTTGATAAGAGACCCCACAGCGAAAAAAATGTTTAAGTTTATTAATACAATAAATAATTCTAAATAAGAATCAAAAGTAAAATTTTAATAAAGTACTCAAAAACAAAGAAAAACAATAATATATTTGCAATGTGCCGATAAGTTGCTCACACGCTCACCCAGTAGTTACTTGCCCCCTTCGGTTAGTATTTTATGACCTGGGATTGACCAACTGTGATTTGAGCACGCAATAAATTTTTCGCAACTTGTTTATCAGTGAGAACTTTGTGCACTTAGTCAATTTATTTGTTTACTTATTTTCGTTCAAATAATTAATAACTTATTAAAGCGATTAATAAATTAAGAATTTCTAAAAAAAATGTTATATGGAAATACTTTCACCAACATTTTAACTTGTTGTTTTTCAAAAGATTTAAAAAAAAACAAAAACTTCATACTTATTAAGCACCACATTTGACCAAATATCCAACTATCATCAATCTATTCATTGGCAAAAATCATTTTGCCTAAGATTGGAAATTCAACTTTAAAAAACAAAAAAACATGTAAAATATATAAAACTTAGTTGGACTCAAAGTTTTTCGTTTCGAAGTAAAGCAATTTAATTATTTTTCACTCACTTATTCTTTGAGTTTGTTGTGATTCAAATGCGCAAACTTTTCACACTGAACTGTGATATGATTACATGAAATCGGCTTAGCTCGCTTCAGTTACGCTGATAACATCAATTTATTGTACAAATGTTGTGAAAAGATCAAACGTTAATGATTAAAAATTGTGCAACAGTAAAAATAGCATTTTTAAGTTCGCACAAAATACGATTCATAGAAAAATGCTTACAAAATTCAACCACAAATCTAAGAAGTATTAAATGCACAAATATACAAATAACTAATTCAGCCTTTAAGTAGAAGGCAGTTTGACCATCTTGAAAGTAAGCCAAGCAGCATCAAATACTTGTGACAGACACAAATAACTACCATTTAAATGGAATTTTAACTTTTTCGAAACTGACAAGTTGCATTTACCTTCTGTAATCTGCAACTGAAATTTGATTATAGCAGTTTTTTTAAATCTGATATCTTCTTGATATTTGAGAGTGTGTGTGTCGTTTTTATTATTGCTGAAATTCATATGCACGGAAGTTTAATTTTTGACATGTCAGAAACGTTAAATGAAATTTATAAATTCTCAGTTCGCTGTCTGTCAATACTTCAAACGTTTGATTGACATTTTTCTATTAAAATAAACTACTTTTTCAGTTAGTTATTAAAAATATTTATCAGTCTACAAGTTCATTTTAGCGAGTTATAAAAAATAAATGTTAGTAAAGCAATAAAGATATTGTGTTAATTAGCGCTGAAGTACACACCAACTGAGAATAATTGGTGATATCGTAAACCATGAAATCAAAATGACTGAGACATGCTCAGTGAACATGCCAATGGCGAAGACTTGCCTCTTGATTTGACGCATTGAAACTTTGTTGTTCTTTTGCACACAAACAATCAAGAGCACAAATCGTCACAATGCTGGTGAAGTGAGCACTTGAAATAATCTCAATGACAACCCACTGCCACACTTTCATACATTTTCCAAAGGGCACACACAAACTAACATAAATAAATGAATACATTCAAACATATACGCGTTTCGTTCTTGAAGATTATTCGACAAAAGCAAGAAAGAAAAGCGAGAAGATTCGTAGCAGTTTTCAACTTTTTTGACCAACTTTGCTCGTTCTGCTCTTCTCTAACTTGGCCACTATTAAGCATGATGCTCCGCCGTGCTTAGCACTTAAAGTTCAAGTGTGAGAAGGCAAAACAAAAAAGTCACATTAAAAAAAATTTTGCAAAAATTATTTATACGTTTTGCAACGTCATAAAGTGTGCTGAGTTGGCCATAAGATTGCATAAAGCTGTGCTGCTGCAAACACAAGCGTTGCACCGCGGTGACACAGTCAAACGCACACACACACACACTCACACAACACAGAAATACATATACACGGCAAAAGGCAGCAGTAGAAAATGTTGACAACCATTGCACTTAGTCTCGCACAAACAGGTATTTAGTTAGAGTAAGAGGGTGAGAGAGAGAGGGAGAGAGGGGAGCTGCAGGCACGCACGTACGCACTTCATAAGCAGGCCAAAGATGTTTCAAGCACGTCTTCTACACTTACCTTTTACAACTTTGTGCGTTCGTGTGTAAGTTTCAGTTTGTGTGTCTGTGTGTGTATGATATTAGCGTGTGTGTGAGTACTAATGTGATTTGCTGCGCTTTTGTTGTAAGGCAAATTCTGCAACCATTTTGTCTAAACTTTCTTTTTTCATTTCTCAGCTTGAAAGTTGTACTTTTACACGTCTTTTCATATATAATTGTATACTTCAATGCAGCACATTTAACATAATAGTTTACACCGTAAAAAAGTTGCCAACGAAAGAAAGCAACAAAAAGTATGTAATAAATTTGACATAGCAAACATTTAAAGATACTAAATTATATACATTAGCATCTGCATTAAAAGTAGCATAGATATTTAGAACAGCAACGGCAATTTGCAACAATGTGCACATATGCATGCACACACATACATACATACATGTATGAACACCGAAAGTCATTTCAGCTGAACATAAAATAAAACACGTGAAAAGAAAACAGCAAAAGCAGCAAACGATCCTTTGCCAACTCACTGTACGAACGAACGAAATGTAGTTGAAAATTATGAAAATTATCTTATTCGCGATTTTTATGCCAGGAAGTTTGCGTCTAAATGTCCATAAAAGTGAAAGAGTCATGGTGCACATTTCTCAGACATTAAAAAAGAAAACAAAAAAGGGGCGAAGCAGCGACAGCACTGGCAGCTGCAGTGGTTTGGAGTGCTCGGTGGGCGTGTCTGCTGCCCAAAGCACATTTAACGAATGCAATTTTTCTTTTTTATTTATTCATTTAATTTTTTTTCCTAACTTTTATTTTTGTACGTAAGCCAGTCCTGTCAAACGCCCACTAAACCACCCACTTTCCGGACGTTTGCAGACGGCATGTCATCATAATAATAGAAATTAAATGCAGTTCCAGTTGCAGTTCCTTTGTCAGGGTAATAGAATTAAAATTACTTGGACGCCTGCCATGAGCAAGAATAGGAAAACAAAAGACTCATTAGAAGCAAAGCACGAAGACCAAGACAATAAAACAGCAGTGAACGAGTGTATTAAAAACACAATACTCGTAACGAAAACAAAAATGGTGAGAAAGTCTGCCAAACGGCTATGCAAATTTATACAAATAATGAAAACATTAGCAAAAATTATATTAATATTTCGGTTAAATTGTAACGCATTTAAGAAAATTTTGCTACAAACTTAAATGTATCAAATAATAAAAATTGCTCATAAAAGTATGCAATAATTTGCTTAATGCCCAATGACCACACATGTACGCAATCAGCAACGCCAGCCCTGCATTACGGTACGTATACGAGCTGCAAATGCTGGCAAACAACATGACATATGACTTTGCAATTTTCGTGTGCATATATGTTTGGCGTACGGCTTATAAAATGCATACTTCACTATTAATACATGTGTGAATGTATGTGAATAATGGAAAAAATTAAATCAAATTGACGTGAAAATAACATAAAAATGCATAAGCGGCCTTTTGCAACCACAGCAATGAAAAGCGGTTGGCCGCACTTACTCACTGGGACCAACTGCCACAAAATGAAATATGCTGCAATTTGTTACCAAGTAAAAAGGGCGAAAAAACAAATGCACATGAAAAGCGTAGAAATGTCAACAGAGCCGAAAACTTAATACACTAACGAAACACACATATTTTTTTGGATATTGCATATCATAAAAATACCTTATATCAAGAAAAAAAACCCAATGCATAACTGTTTATAATTACATTTTGATTTCAGCACGCCATTACAAGACGCTCGGCAAAACGAATAAGCCCATCTTTGCCATGTAGCGATCGCACATCAAAAATTGTTGAAATCAGCAAAACGCAATATAAATTCACTATTTGAGGTAGATCCTTTTGATGTGTGATATTTGAAGTGCGTGTAATTGAAATTGTTTATTTAAAAAACAATTGAATCTTATTAACTTTAAAAATAATTCCAAATATGTCAATATTTTTCTTATTTAAACAATGGTACTTATTTATGTATGTAAAGAGTTAATACGGTAATTATTGAAGGATTAGCGAAGTGGCTCCGAGAAAAATAAACATTAATTTAAATTAATAAAGCTTAGTGTCACCAAAAATTGGTATAAACAAAAAAAAGGCTGTTTCTTATATAGAAGTATAATATGACGAGCATCTGCCAACTACAAACATTGACTTCTAAAAAACTTTATTTCAGACATTATGCCAGACTGCTAAGTTATCATTGCAATGTCCTTGTTCCTATTCTAAACAACTTTATTTACATGCCTTCTTCGCAAGTTTTAATCTTTTAACGACGTCTTCAAACATACACCACTCCATTCTTAATGACGCGTTTCAATGCAATACACACTAAATTGTAATGACATCTAATGTCAATGAAATTGCTTAGATTCGCTGCTTGCCTAATCTGTATAGGAATGCCATTTGTTCTAATGCGAAGGCCAATTGCATGTCATCAGCCTAAATGGGCAAATCGATAAAGAGAACAAAACAAATGAGAAAATATGATTGCAGCTATTAAAGTCACTTGCGCCAAGTCAAAATATGAACCACCAAATTAAGATATAACAATACCTCAACACAAATAAGATGGAACGCCATGTTGACATGGGAAAAACGCAATGAAATAAGATCGAATACAAATTTAGCAAACAAGCAATTGAGACACAAAAGCACGCTTTTTTTTATAAGAGCCTGTAAATTTATCTAACAACAAGCCAATCAATTTTATTTGAAACAAAAGGAAGATGACTTTTTGATAGCACAGGACACATGCACACACATACGCACGTGCCTAAACACACACATACCAGCGCACAGACACCAACACAAATCGAATAAATACAAAGCGGTACTATCACTGGTCGATTTGTTGGTCGAAACAGAAACGGAAATCAAATTGTCGAGCACACGTTACTGTACATCATTCTGTAATACATGAGCATGGTTTATTTAGCCCTCCTACACCATCCCTCGACTCATCATGTATACGACATGTGTCCTATACACGCCTCAACAATTGTAGTCTTACCTTTTCTGTGGCTTTCAAACCGACATTTATAAGTCTGATTTAGTTTTTGCTTTTTGAAGAAAAACATTCTAATTAGAATCCACTTTTTATGAAAATTTTAAACACATGTTAACAAAAGCGAAATAAATAAATAAATTAATGCTGTTTTCACTGAATTCCATTTGTTGTAAGCCAAGCTGAATGTGGTCAGCAACAAAATGTCACGTTCTTTAAAAAAGGAATGCTTTGAGCTAATTAAGGCAAGACCTTTCAACTATTCATACTTTTTTTTAAGCCTATGGTTGCTTATGAATATAATCTTATTGAAATGGAATTCGTGTCTAACTAAACCCAATTTTCTAAACTAAAATAAACAACAATGCACTAAACAAAATGAACGACAGAACAAGGAGAGTCATGAGCAATGCTTTGAAAAATACTTCAAATTATGAATAAATTTACAAGTGTACTAAATTTTATTTACTCATTTAATCCAAGTAATAATACAATGAAGTTTTAAGTGACAAATAATTAAAAAGTTATTATTTTAATGTCAAAAACGTATCTAAAACTAACACTTGAAAAAAGTTGAGTGCTTTGTTGTTTTCTGCCTAGATTTTTGTTTGGTATGCTCAACTATATGTGTGCAAAATACAAAGTAAAATGTGCTTGGCTTATCGTTAAAAGTTAACAGGCAAAAAACTTTTGATTTTCTCAACAAATACTTTTAAAACGCAGGTGAAAACCGTTTGCTCACTACATATATTGGACGCGTCCTTCCTTGGCTTCGTTAGCGGCATGGAGTGGCACGGTGTCGGGTAAAAAGTTGCCTTTAATGTGGCAAACTTTCGTTTTTAATGATATGGCATAAAATGTAGCGATTTGAAACCTTCCACACTATGATGAGTTTATTAAAACTTTGTTGAAAACCCATCAATCACTCACAGTTAACGTTGGCACATCATTATACAAACACCTCAACTCATACATGCACATGCACATAAGCATACATGATTAAAAGACCTCAAAAGCTACAAATACATATTTTTCTGCAATAAAGCAAAAAGAAAAGTTTGAGCTTTATAAAATTTAAATTTTGATTTCGCAAATTACACAAGCACAAGATTATTTAAACACTGAAACAGTTCCATTTGCTGTTCTCTTGAGAATGTGACGTTGAATTCAACAGCATCAGAAATTAAAACAAATGTTAGTAAACCAACTAAAGTAAATGTCAGCCATCGCCGTTTTGCTCTCCAAACAAGTAGAATTCTTTTTGAAGAGCGTTTCAAGTCTCCTCAACTCATACAAATGTATTTCATTGTCACTTGTAATGCACACTTTGTGCGTCCTTATCTTTCACTGTAACGAGGTCATTAGTTTACTCTTTTACATGCTTTTTTTTTCATTCTATTTGACGCTTTTGACGTCGTAGTTAATTAAGTCACATAAATGCGTGACTTGCTGTCACTTGTAATCAAATGCTGTTCTTCGCAATAATCATGATAACAATGAGCATGGCGACGGCTTTGTTAAACTTCCGGTTGCACTTCTGTCTCCCATTTTTCGGATTAAAAAACGGCAAAAAGTAACACATTTAATAATAAAAGCTCGCTTATTTGAATAGTTTATCTGAATGAAATAATAACACAGAATACTAGTTTAAAAAAAAGCACTATATTTAATGAGACTTCTCACTGTTTTTAATTAAGCAAATAGTTTAAAATTTAATTGTTCAACTTCAAAGCAAAAATATTACACAAATGTATAAACAAAACTCAACATTGTTTGTGAACTAACATATTGTGGTTGTACAACTTTGCAATTAACTGAATACACATGAGTAATGCCCAAATTTTTAAGTAAATTACAAAAGAGGTTCGTGACATGAAACAAAGTTAAGAGAATTTGCACAGCATCGAAAAATAAAACTACTTATTTTATTGGTATCTATTATTAAGCTATTAACCAAAATCAGATAGACTAGTAGCAGATCCGGATTGAACACCCATTCAGGATCATTGGGATCAGAGAGAGAGCAAGAGAGACATGAGTCATAAAAATTCCAACTTGCTACCAAAATCCTATGTTTTTGTTCACATTAATTCGACAAAGAAAATCTTATAACGTTAAGCTGCATATATGGAGTTCTTTCATGATTCATTGTACTTATAACTATAATGATTTATATCATCACTTAAGTTTGATGAAAAACAGACCGTGGTCAACCCATACAGACAATAATTCGTCTAAGAATTGAAGTGGATATTTTCAATAGGATTATTTAAGTAGGCTATGTACATAATATGTATGGAGAATATCCAGATTCTGGAATGATTGTTTGATACTATTTTTTGAATTAAAAATATTTTAATGAACACAAACTTTCGGCTTAACTCATTGGCGGTTTAATGCCAAATATTTGAACATATGTTTATTAAATAAATATTTCTTACTGTTACCTCATCACCAACTTTGTTTATCGTTCGTTTCACTTGATTGTATTGCATAATTAAATAGAAACAATGCTGACATAGAAGCATCAGCAATATTACACTCGAAGGCATTAGGAGATATTCATGTGCAAGATTGTCTATCTCAGTGTATCATGTTGACGTTGAACTGTTTGTATCAGCTTATTTATTTATTCTTTCTTTTAGTTTATTTGCTTATTTGCACTTTATTCTCATGAGGCAAACAACACACACACACACACCTGACATAGACAAAATAAATAGTAAAAGGATTTAATTAAGCTTGTAATGAAAACAGCAGACAGTAAATTGAGTTGGAGCAACAAATTAGCAAAAGAGACGAGCATGCAACATCTTAAATGTATTTTTTTCCATTTATTTTCGTTTTGTGTTGAAAATTCGGATCGGATGCCTTCAATCAACGTGTGATATCTTCATAATAGGTCAACGTTTAATAATTAATAATTAGATAATCAGCTCAGTTGACCCGAATCGGTGGCATATATGCTTACGCACTACCAAATTCTTTTTGCGGTTAACCGAGGCATATTATTTCGATACAGAAATGAAACAGTTTCGATGATTGCCAATAAACTAAAAACCACAACAGTAATTAAATGTTTAAATGTCTAGCGCTGAAGTTTCATTGAATTTCAAAACGCTGAGTACTTATTTGTTGTATAATTCATTATTGTTTTTTTGTTTAATTTTTTTTTAGTTTTAATCAATTTAATATGTGACAGTCATAGAAGCCGCAAAGCTAAATAATTGCTAATTGTTTTAAAATAATTGATATAACCAGTTAAAATTAGTTAGCTGTAATCAAAAATGCAGGCCATTGAAACGGAAATTGATTAAAAAAATGTTGACCATTTACATCAATAAAAACTCTACAGTCAAAACATGCAAACATTTCATTTCAATTAAAAATTAAATTGCATGTTTTTACATACTTGAAGAAATAACATACGTTGCTGCAATTCGGAATATATTATATCAGAAGAAATTATAATACAAAATTACATGAGATAAATAAGGAAAAGAGGGAACGGGAAATTGAATCCAGCAAATTTTCACCCAGGGGTGGGCTGTGTTTTGTTTGACGTGGTCGTTGAAAATCTCACGTAGACTTTATAGTCCATTAATTTATTATTTCAAAATTTTAAGCCAAATCTCATCCAGAGGGTCGGCGGTATTTAATATTCAAAAAAACCCCACACAGTTTATGGACCTTCCTTAATAAAATAATAATATTACATATTTAAAAATCCAAAAAATTGTTTTTGGCCTTGACTTGCTTAAAAATAGTTAAAATAAATTAACTCTTTTAACCCGTTTTCTTAATGTCCTCATTACCGAAGTTAAACTTTAGTCGCCAACATATGTGCACTAATATATCTTATACAATGTCAAGAAGGGCTCCTTTTCCTTTAAAGAGGTTGTTTAAATTAGAAGTTTAAAAAGAGAAAACCAAACGACAAAATACACAATCAAGTCTCAATTGTGTCTAACTAGAAAAATGAAATAAAACAAGAAACGCTTAACACTCAATACACAATTAAGGACACAAATCGCGTTACTAATAAATCCGCCATCAACGGCAATTCGAAACTGTTTGAATGAACGAAAGCCAAGTGGCGCAATTCCAGCATGCCAACTCCCGCATTCACCAAATCTCACTTGCACAAACCGACACCAACAACACATGCACACACACACACACACACACAGAGCCATACACAGACAGACACATAAACATGAAGCACTTTATATAAAATTCACTTTGTCTGTCACCTGACTGACAACTCTCGACATACACCACGAAATGTTAGCAAACGAGCAGTCAAGCATGAGTGCGATGAAGTTTCGCTGCACCCACACAGGCAACCACTTCCACACCACACTCACACTCACACTCACACTCACACACAAGCACACATAGACTTCGCAGCGGCTGCTAGATTTCGTTCGTTACGCTTTTAGCATAACAGTGTAAAGCGTTTGAGTGCCGCCGTCAGGCTTAATAGACTTTTTGTCTTCTTCCTTCTTTTTTCTTCTTCTTCCCACTTGTAGTCGGTCGTCACACAAAAAGTGTATGTGCTTTTTTTAGGTTAAGTACACGCCGTCAACGTAATTTGTTTGCTTTTCTAATTACGTGCACGAAAAAAAAGAAAAAATCTTCGGCGATACGTGTGTATGTGTGTGTGTGTGTGTGTGTGTGCCTTTTCTAGGCTGTCGAGCATCAGTTTCGCATTTATTGAAGCAGAAAAATGAAAACAAAAATCCATTCGCCTGTACGACGTGCGAAAATTGATTGGAAATTTATAACTTCACTTAGGGCGTGCAATTAACCGCTCCGAGATCCTTTTCAATGTTTCCATGCATGAATGTTTACTGAAGTCAACACAGAAATCGCTGTTTGCGAGGGTCGTTTCATATAATTATGTAACGCTACTTTTATATTAAGTATATGGCAAATGCATCATGCACAAACTTATTTCAATATTTCGAGAAGTTCATAGAAATAAAGTTGTACGAATTTAACAAAGATTTGCGGGCACAACTTTGTTGCGTTTACTGTTGTTTTTGTCCTTTTTGTTGCTGTTGCTGTTGTTGCCGCTGCTTTGAAACGTCTATCAAACGCACTCAGTCCTAATGGGCGTGGCAACATTGTTGGCGTACAAATGAAATATGTAAGTAAGGCTGTGCGGGGGCGTAGGCGTAACTGCGCCAATGCGTGTGTGTGCGTGTGTGTGTGTGTGTGACTTTCGTCTAAAACAACATTACAATAACTGTTTATGTATGTGTGTGCTTGTCTTTGCATGTGGGTGACGGCGTGATTTTGTGTATGTGTGTGTGTGTGTGTGTGTGTGTGTATGTGTGTGAGTGTGCCTGTGCACATTTCAGGCCAACTTCAGTCTAAATTGCTTAAATCTGAGAAATTCAATTTATTTTATTTTCTTTTTTTCGTCGTTTTTTTCTTTCAATTATTCTGTAACGTTTAGTTTTGCTTTTGGTTGATCTTTTCGTGCGCTTATTTCCCCTAGGTGATGAAACGAGATACAAACGCACACACACGCAGAAACACACAAACAATCATCTAAATGAAGACACAAAATGGCGTTTACTCTTGCCAGCGCTTTAGACTTAAAGCTTAAATATTTGCAGTTCAGTGGAATTATAAAAGAAGCGAAAAATCTCCACAGCAAAAGCAAAGCAAAGCCAAGCAGAACAGAACCGAACCAAGCAGAGCAGAGGCCAATTTGCAGGCAGCTGGCAAGCGCTGCCGTGTCTGCTTTGTATTTGTTTTCGCTGTACTTATATATGTGTGTAGTTGTGTAGTTGTACATCTTCATTACGCCAGCCAAGAAACGAACGAGCTGTAAAATTAATTGAATTCTTATCGTGTTGAGGCATTTGAGTGTTAACGATTTTGTATGCACTTCTTGGCACAGACTTGCTTAAATACTTTGTTTATATTTAAAGACGCAAACATGAAATAACAAAAATGACGTTAAATAAATTTGAGTTATTTTTCGCTGCCAAACAACAACAGTTACTGATTTCTATGCTTGGTGACATGAAACGGATGTCGAGCGGCGTCATCAGCCAGCCCGGCAAGTGCTCCTTGCCTTGACAGTCTTGTGCCTACACACACACACACACACGCACACGCACACACACTCATATGGCGTTAGGCACACGTGCGCGTCGGCAATGCAATTGGCTGCGAAAACCTGAGCGCTAAATCAAAACAAGAAGTTAAACAAAAAAAAAAATAAAAATAATAAAATAATAAAAGTTCTGGGAAAACATTTCAAACGCAAATGTGTAAAACTCGTTTGCTGAGTTTTGTGCGTGGCAAACTGAAATCTGTTGGCAACGTTTTCGCACATGTCTTACGTGTTTGATTGCCATGTGGCAAAGCTCATTTTATATAATGCAGCATGGTAATGAATATAAAACTTTCAAGTATGTCACGACGACAACAACAATCCGTACACTTGTTTTTTCTTATGACAGTAAATTTCATTACATCTAACATTGACAAAATTACATGTACTTCAACAACAAAAAGTCAAGAGTTAAACGTAAACGTAAAAAGTTTGCCTCTTTTTGAGACACATATTATTAAGCAGCTAAGAGAAGCTCTGTTCTTATTGAGTGCACAAGATTTGTAGTCAAACTCATTCCAGATAGGTTGTAGATATATCACAATGGCTGTGATATCATATATTTAATTAATAATTAGCGCTTAATGAAGACACTTTCAAAGTCAGCGAAATGTCACTCAATCATTTCTATTTTTGCTAGCTTATCTGCTAAAAATACAAGCAAATCAACATGAACTGTTGTGTTCATGAGAATAGTAGTGCAGCGGCTCAAACATTTCAAACTACTTCCTGACATATTCTGATTTTTAAATTTAACAGGGGAAACTACGTTTCGTAGGTCTGAATATAAGAAACATTAAAACGAAAAACCTCCTATTTATTTTACTGTCTATTGTACTGTTTTGGGCCATTTTGGCTTTTGTCTCAAAAATCTGCTGTTCACTTAAAATAGCAGTGCTTAACGTGAGTAATTAAAAAAAAAAAATTGAACTAAAAAAACTGGCATCAATAAGTGTATTGTTATTTAATAGTTTTCTAATTTATATTTATTAAGATCATGGGTCTAATTTAATAAGTGGTCATCATTATTCAATCGACAAGCGAAATTTATTTGTCAATCTTAAAAATCAAGGCAAAACCTACAAAAAAATTCAAAATATTGTTGAATGCACTTACTCTATGATATTTAATGCTATTAATTTATTAAAAAATTGAAAACATCCGGTGGTAAGCGCAAAACTTCGTCATTAGGAGACAGGCGCCCTGTGTGATAAAGTTAGGCAAAGCCTTCGGCATCCTCAAAAGTGTCAAAAAATTACCAAAATCTGTCGATCAGTGATGTGACAGCTTGTCGACTAGATTTGACCTGCCAAGAACTGGCGCAATATATTATGGACAGACCAGAGCAAAATGGTTCAGAATAGGCTCCAGACAGTGTGTTCGTCGCCTTTAAAAAGGACGTTCCAACAGGATAACGACCTTAAACACACTAGAAAGCTAGCTTGCATATTAAGGGCTCGGGGTAATGGAATGGCCAGCTCAGTCTCCAGACCTAAATCCGATAGAAAGCTTGTAGAAGGATGTCAAACAAGTTGCAGCAACAGCAAATCCAGCAAGCAGAACTCAGCTTTCGCAAGGGTTGAAAGAGGCATGGACTAAAATTCCGGTAAAACGTTGTCAAGACCTAATTGACTCTATGCCTCGCCGATGCAAAGCAGTTATAGACAACAAAAAACATGTAGAGCACAATACATTTAGTTTCAGTTGAGCTTCGACTCTTTCTTTTTTATACTCTTGCAAAAAGAGTATATTAACTTTGTCATGAAGTTAGCAACGCAGAGAAGGAGACATCTCCGACTATATAAAGTATATATATTCTTGATCAGCATGACGAGACGAGTTCAAATAACGATGTCCGTCTGTCCGTCTGTCCGTCCGTCTGTCCGTCTGTCTGTCTGTTTCAATGCGATTTCCAGCCAGAGTTTTATAGTTAGCAAAAAAATTTAAACGTAGAAAATTTTCTTCTCTTTGCAGGTATTTGGTATGTAAAACTCAGTTTATCGGATGATTATAGCATATAGCTCCCATAGGAACGATCGTTCAAAAATGATGTTTTTGCTTAAAAAACCGCTTGTTTTTGGAGTTATCGACTAAATATTTTGCACAAAAACTTTTTTAACATCAACAAAGATACCGTGCAAAAATGGTCAAGATCAGGCTACTATAGCATATAGCTGCAATAGGAAGGATCGGTCAAAAATTATGTTTTTGCTTTAAAAACAGCGTGTTTTTGGAGTTATCGACTCAATATTTTGCACAACATGTTTTTTGACATCAACAAAGATGCAGTGTTAAAATAGTCCAGATCAGGCTACTATAGGATATAGCTCCTATAGGAACGATCGGTTAAAAATACAGTTTTTGTTGGAAAAACTTTTTTGTTCTTGAATATAACCAAACTAAACTTTGCCATTACGTGTTTTTATTAATGCCTGATTAAATCTATAATTTTATAAAAATCGGACATAAGGGCGTGGTACCGCCCATACAACTAAAAATTTAGATACAAGATTGAAAAATGTAGTGAAAATTGACTACATTGCCTTCTTTAAGACAAATTAGAAAATGGGCGTGGCTACATATATGATTCTTATTGGAAAATTATAAAAGGATTTCCTAATAAGAATAATTGTGAAAACGTTTGCAAGAGTATATAAGTTTCGGCATAGCCGAAAATAGCTCCCTTACTGGTTTTCCTTTAATCTTATCACTACTTTTTTAATGAACACCGAAATTTTTGAAGTTTTTTTTATAATGCTTTTGAATGAAAACAAAGCAATGTTGTAAACATATAAAAATGTAAATATACTTTAAAATATACACAAATTACTGTTCTTATTTTGATTTGGCCATATATTATATTTTTCATCCGATTTCACAGTGCAATATGCATGATTCAACCGCACTACTATTTTAATGAACACAGCTGTATGTAAATTGTGAAACTTAACTCGATCGCCGCTAATTGCGCCTTACAATCATTTCAGTTGCTTTGAGAAATTGAGACGTCTGAGGCACTTAAGAGCCTACGATCTTTTTAAATAAATGTTTATTGAATAAGTAATTGAAAAATAATATTTTTTAAACACTTTCCTTCCGCTAAGTTGAAATAATACAAAATGTTTTCACGCCGAAACGCACAACCCATGAATAACTCTTTCGGGCACAACTTGATGAACACTCTGAGTGTCTGTCACTAACATGCAAACATTTGCGCTTTACTTATTCGATTAAAGTATAAATAAAAGCACAAATCGCACTCGTTTTATTCAATTTAAATATGCCATAGTCAACATTAAATGTCGCTTCGCTTACAGTGGCAGATCAAACAACACTCACTCAACTCAACTCAACCCAACTCGCTCAAAACAAACTCAAAATATCAAAATAAATAATTCTTATCAAAGGCAAAAATGACTCAAGCCAAATCGGAGCCGAAACGTTTGCCAGCCGCGAGCCGTTTGAGATGCGCTCACTTGCCATTATCAATGCGCTGAATTGGAGCTGTTGCTGCTGCCTCTGTTGCCTCTGTTGCCTCTGCTGCATGTATATTTCATTGAAGAGCAACTAGAAAGAAAGAAGGAAAAATGAAAAATGAGGAAAATAATTACGACAACAGCGTATGAAGAGCAGCAGCAGCAGCGGCAGCAGCAAACGAACGTGCTCAATTTATTGTGCCGGCACTCACATTTCATTTGTTAGTTGAATTTGTAGTGCCGTCGGTAACGTTGGCGTTCCCCAATAGCGTGAAAACTTGTATGTTGATCTTGAAAAACGGATATGTTTATATGTATGTTTGTACATATATAATACGAGAAAATTGTTAAAACAAATCTAAAACAAGAAAAACAGAATAAATAATTAACACCAAACGCTAAGAAAACCCGTTCCATATATGTGTAACATGTGTAAGCATTGTTAGTCATGTGTTACATTCTAACATTTTGTCGGACTGTTAAACGCGTCGACGCATCTGTATGCATATTGCAATGTAAATTACAGTGCAGGCGATAAAAATGTGCACGCTGCAATAAATAATGTCTCATCGGCGACACCTGTCGTGTGAACCGCACGCCAATTATACGCTCTTGCATTCGCTCTCACACGCTCATTCGTTGTCTTCAGCACGCGCCAAACACAATTGATACAACAAAAACAGCAACAACAACAACAACAAACAAAAACAACTAGCTGCTGCTGCTGCTCAGCATCAATGAGTGTGATTGATATGAAGACCACTTTTGGTGCATTTGAAGAGCAGTGACAACAACAACAACAACTACAGCCACAGCGGGTCAATGAACAGAAAAGTGCAACAGTTATTATCTTTTTATTACGTGTGTGTGCGTTAGTGTGCGCAACACTTGTGTTTTTCTGTTGTTGTTCTGACTGTTGCCACTGAAGTAGTTACTCATGTTTTGTTAATGAAAAATGAAAATAATAAAATAATAAAGAAAATTCAATTCAATTGAAATTATTAAATAAAATTCGAATTTTTTAAATATAAGAATCAAAAACAATTAAAACAGTTTGTGTTTTTTCAAGTCGTACTCACACGCACACACACAAATAAAAAGCAACAACTGGATAAATAATGCAATAAATAAATGTGAATTAATTATTGCTCTTCATTTATTGAAGGCCACAAAATCGTGCCGCCGTCAATTTTCTATGCGTTTTTTATTCCATTTCGTTTCAATTGTTTTTGTTTATTTCCTTGTCAGACTAAAAATAAAACACAATACAAAATCACATGAGCGCACATAATACAAAAGCACAAGACAAAAAAAAACAAAAAAAGGAAAGAAAATAATAAATTTTAAATCGAATGAGCAAAAATACCGAAAGACCATAATTAGAACAATGCATGGCTCTGCGTTGGTATTTATTCTTATGCTATCCATGAAATTCTATCCAAGAAGAAAATATTCCTTATACTATTTACACAATAACCGTTATGTCTGTCCGCCTTTTGTTTGTTTGTCACGTTCATTTTATCAACTAAGACATGTCTTTGTGGGTTGTTTTATGATTTCCACTCAATGACAGCATACAGCTATCATATTCCTTATCATTGCATTAGAATTGTGATGGCACTATTCTCGTACTTCAAAACGAAAAATCACTTCCCTTTTGTCAAAAATTGATTGACAAATTTTCAACATCATAACTCGCAAACCGTGTTATTACCAAACACTTCAAAGTTCAACTTGAAATTGTCCATTTTAATTAGTGCGTACAAGCCTACAAATATATACTTAACAAGTCATCGTAACTCCAAAATTGATAGCAAATTTTTTGCTGTTGTATTTTATTGTATTTGAGACGACTTAATCAGACATGTCAAGCCAACACGTTTAGTGGACAGACATACTATGAAGTGCGGGAAGTGGTGCAACAACCTTAACAATTTTGCCCTTATCTGCCACAACAGAGGCGGCAGTTTTTGTATGTTTACACGTACGTACAATACAAGTGTGTTTATTGGCGATTATAAAGAAATTACTAACAAGCATAAAATTTAACCTTTTTCTGGCGCTTCTTATCGAAAGCAAAACCAAAAACGAGAACACAAGTATATTTGAAATCGTTTTAACTTTTTATCAAACCAAAGAACGGTGTTATTCGAGACGGGTAGTTTGAATACTAACAAAAAGCTAACAATAAATTCGGTATAAAACATTTATTGTTTTAACCATTAAGTAAGTTTTACATACGAAAATTTGTCATTAAAATAAAAAACTAAGCAAATAAATGAACACTAAGATATCATCTAAGTACTTCAATAAATCCCCTTCAATTGCAGACAATCATTTTAAAGCCACCCACTAGGCAAGCACAAAAAACACGAATGTGTGCTGCACACTTGTCACCCAACCGAAAAGGAGCATTAATGCTCGCTCATTCACTGAGCCTCGCTCTCTCTCACACACACACTCACTCACTCACTCACCCGAACGGAAATTAATGACTGATTAAATAAGCACGACGCGCATGTGGATAATTCTTCAGTGCTGTTACTCGCGCAACGGCAACGCGCGGAGCACGGTCGACAACGGCGACGACGACGCATGTTACGCTTTGTTCTATTTTTATCAAACCGATCGTCATTATAAAGTTAACACATTACAATTGCAGTTGAAGTGAAAAATTTAATGGAACTAATAAAAAATAATTACATTTAAATAAGCAAAAAAGAGAAAATAACACTGGATATAATAATATTTAATTTGTTTGTATACCTTCTTGTGCGTTTCTTTGTTTTTGTGTTGATTGAAATAATCAGAAATAAAAATAAATCATAAAGCAATAGAAAGAACGAAAGAGAGAAAAGAGTATTTATATATTATATGTTGCTTTTTGACAACATTAAACGATAATCGCTCAAGTGCATACACAATAATTGAAAAATAAAAAGCCAAATTACAAAATAAAGAACTATAAGAATACATTTGAAAAAAAAACCAACAAGTGTAATTTATTTTTGTTGTTTTTTCTTCTGTGCTGTAATCATAACTAAACAAACATTTGAAATAAACGAAAATGTCAAAATATCAAAAACTTGACAGTGAACAACCAACGTATGTCGAGCATGATGATGATGATGATGCTGATTTTGCTGATGGTGACGATGATGTGTACGACGAAAGTTTTTCACTTTACTTTGATGATAAATACAAGAACAAAGCCAACAACACTATAGCCAGTAATAGCAATAACAGAAGCAACAATAACAACAATAACAACAACAACAACAATAAGAGTTATATCACCGATTACAATGATAGCAGCAAGAGCAGCATTAACAAAGTGAATCTAAATGCCGGCAACAATCACAGTCACAGCCACAATGGCTATCACAACAACAGCGCAAATATCATGCTCGATTTTGAGGAACATACCATGGAAATTCCACTTTTACGAAGCAACAGCAACATTAGTCTGGCAAGTATTTTCTTTCACTTCGTTATTGTCACTTAAAATATATTATTTATATATATTATTTATTTATATAATCTTAAATTTAATTCAAGTGCCATGCCATGCATTAGACAAACTTTCTACTTCAAGTTTATTGTTCGCTAATCAAACTTAATTGAGATATTTAGCAAAAGACTTAACAGGAATATTGTCTGTATTGGTATTGAACATATTTATTTTGTCACGTTGTGCTTGCTCTTTTGAGTTTCACGCTCACGCACATACATCACGACCAATATATAATCTATGGTCTGAAATATATACAAAACATGTAAGGGCGGTAAAGATTAGTATACTTGACACTTTATTATCATAGTGGGCGTAACCGTATTTTACATCTTACATTTATTTATTTCTATACTATTCAAAATTTCAAGAGTTTCAGTTGAAAATTTATGAATTTACTACAAACACATTAACAAGCTAAAGTTAATCTTTGAGTGGTAGAATGAGAGGATGAGTTGGCACAGTATGTGTGCTAAGCTTGCCGTGGGTTTTAAGCGATTTAAACGAAAATTATTAAGATTAACTGTTGTTCACAAAGACGTCTTAACATATACAAAAAATAAATGAATACCACGTTCATCAGTTTTGTTAACAAAGAAAACAAAAAAATTTCCCAAAATAAATCAAAATAAGTTTTTATGAAATTCGAAGGTTTAACATTTCATTTCAAGAACACCTTCGCTTGCTTCAATTAAAGTAGCATGTCATATAATTGTATTAATTTGTCAACAACACAACAGCATGACTATGAGCCAACCACAGAATACAACAGTGCGGATGATTGCCGTTGTGCACAGCCCGGCTTTGGTGTGAATGTCAAGTGTAAATCAGCACAAGAAGCCAAATCCAAAATGGTGCTTGCAATTTCACTTTGCTGCATATTCATGGTGAGTTAACACAATTGACACATGCACAAAGTCCCATACACAATTTGATAATGATAAATTTATGTGGTTGCAACCGCAGATCATTGAATTCCTTGGAGGTTATATCGCCGGAAGCCTCGCCATTATGGCCGATGCTGCTCATTTGGCAACCGATTGCATTAGCTTTATTATTGGACTGGCTGCCATTTGGCTGGGCAGCCGACCGCCCGATGGGCGCATGTCATTTGGTTACAAACGCTTGGGTAAGTTCGTCCTGCATAATGATTATGGCGCAACGCCGTGCTCATATTGTTCGTGTTGGTTGCAAGAACACCAACACGACTCACCATTCATTCAGTGCAATAATCATTGCCTTGGCACATTTGTTCATTGATGCATTTGACACCACAATTATTGCCTGAATGCGCTTTTATGCCAACGTAAGGCGTAAACTAAGCACTAATTGTCATCACACGTGGTATGCGACTACAACTGTTGACTGTCGATTCGGCACATTATGTAAATTTATCGACGATACAAAACATGTATCATAATTAAATCTTCTCATATTGTTGCTTCCGCCATCAATCGTGTAGAAGTTCTTGGCGCTTTGGCCTCCATTTTGGGCATTTGGATTTTGACGGTGATGCTTGTCTTGATCGCAGTACAGCGCATCTTCACAAACGATTTCGATTTGGATGCCGACACAATGATGACAATATCCGGAATTGGCATTTTAATTAATATTGCGTAAGTACACTGTTTTTGTTCCATTTAATTGTCAATTAAAAACAATAATACAAAAATTTGAAAAAATCATCAAATTGTTGTTTCATTCAATTTTCCTAATACTTTTTTTTTTGTATTATTTTATGGACATTTTTTAGTATTGTTTTATTAATTAAATTGAATTTTTGCTTGTTTTTGTTGATTTTTTTCAGCATGATTTTCATTTTGCATGGCTCATGGTTTATGCAGTCAGGTGCTATAGGACATGGACACAGTCATGCACATGGACACGAACACGGGCATATGAATGTAATGACGGGCACATCTGACGCTGAAGCAACACCAACAACAATAATAACAACAGCAGCAACGTCAACTGTAATAATGCCGAATATAAACAGTGATGGTCAAAATGGTTTAAAGCCACTTCAGACACAAACAGCAAACGAGTACGTATTATGGTATTAAAAAATGCATGTGTGTGTGCGCGTGCATGTATGCATTTATCGTTGCAATTTTATTTGGTTACGTTTTTATTGTCTGCAGATTCACTTCACATATTTAAATGCACTTCAACACTTCAGCTTTGAATGCGATTTTGTTAAAATTATTATATTTTATATTGCAATAACAATATAAATAATTAAAACATGAACATCATATATTTAAATAAATATAATTTTAACAAAGAACCGAAATCGATTTATGTTGCTCTGAATCATAAATATAATTAGCTTTATTGACAAAAATTATACAAGGAAACTGAATTAAACTTCGCAGGACTTTTGAGAAACTACAATTTTTTTAATTGCAGACATCATCACGGGCACAGTCACAGCCATGCTCACAACGCGGATGGGGAACGAAATTTAAATTTGCGCGCTGCAATGATACATGTCATCGGCGATTTGGTGCAAAGCATTGGCGTATTTCTTGCTGCGATCTTAATAAAATTTTGTGTAAGTCAAATGTCTAGACAAATTAGTTATCATTGGTTGTGTGAAGTCAATGATTGACATCGCTACTGCCGCCGCACCATGTTGACAACAAAAGTCAATTAGTGCTAAAAATAAATCAATTAGGGTTGGTTTAGTGGCACGGACGAAAGCAAGCGTACAATAATGAACAACTAATTGAATTCAGTGCATGCACTCATGTCTACTTCTTTTTCTTCTTCGTCTACTCCGAACTGTCTTCTGCAGCCGAGTGCGAAGTACGCGGATCCACTTTGCACGTTGCTCTTCTCGGTGATTGTCGTCATGACGACAGTGCAACTGTTTAGGGAATCGCTGAGCATTTTGCTGGATGCTGTGCCGCATGGCATTTCGCTGCACGAACTCGAAATGGATCTCACTAGCATTGAGGGTGTCAAGTGAGTGCAAATGAATTGAATAAAATGAAATTAAATTACACTAATTGAATTGAATTCCTGTAGATCTGTGCATCATTTGAACGTTTGGAATCATATGTCAAGTCACAGTGTCATGATGGCACATTTGGTAGTAGGTGCGTGAGTCAGGCGATGCAAAGTCACCGAACGTGTTTGTTTCTTTAATTATTACACTTTGTATTGCAGACTTACTAACCGATAGCAACACCGTACTGGACAAGGCAACGCGACTTGCTACAAGCAGCAAGTACAATATAAAGCATGTCACTATTCAAATAGAACGTTTGCCACTGTAAAAACAAACTAACAATTACGTTCGACAAATTCCTTATGATTGACCAAAGGTTGTCTGTCTGTCTGTCTGTGTGCGTGATGTATAATGTATTTTTATAGTTTTATTATTAAAAGATAATGCACATTAATGCATGTATGTACAAATGTGATAGTAGTAAAAAAAAGAGTACGTAAAAAAATACTGTATTACTTTAGTTTTTTTAATGTAATGAATGCTTCTAATTACCTCGCTTAAAATATTTTAAATATATTATATTTCGACTAAATTTTGTATTTTAAAAAATTTATAGAGCAAAAAAAGCAATTGTTATGAAATAAAATATACTATTGAAGGTAAAATAAAATAGTATTTGCATTGTAGATTGTTTTCTTGACTTCTACAGATAACATTTATATCCTTGCAAATATTATATGTCAAATAATCATAATAATAATGACAGCCCAGCTTTCGTCGTTTCAACACTACGATTTGTACAATCGAAAAAACCGATGGCACTATCTGTTTCCTGAATTCAATTTCTTAGACAAACCTGACAATAATGATGAATATGAATAAGTTATGATGAATGATGAATACAAAATTATCCATATCAAAATTTTAATTTAATTCTATAATTCATATGAAATTTTTTATAAAACTAACCATAAACGCAAATTCATGTGTTCTTAACGAGACAATCTCCGCGTTTTCCTTGAAATAACAGCTTTACAATATCTTAATTAGAAGTCAGAGAAGTAAATCAGCATCAAACGAAAAAAGCAAATTGGCTGCACACAACATAATTGAACCTTGAGGCCTTTCTCTGTTTTTAAGAAAAGAAACAAATATAATCAAACTCAAGCATATGTATCTATACAACACAACATAAAATAAAAGCCAGTAAATTGCAGTCGAGAGTGCTCGACTTCCACATAACCTGTACTTTCAATTTGTAACGACCGCCACAGCCAACCATATCATTGAACCAGATTTCAATTTTATTCAATATCATATATACCAATTTCTACTTTTCTCGACCAATAGGTTCCAAAGGTATAACGTTTTTGTGTTTTGACTATATGTGGTGACTCGAAATCACGAGTCTTGATCGAGTCTAATTACACTCTATCCCAATAGCATACACACGAAGTTTCATTTCTGTAAGTTATATGATTCAATAGATACATTTAAGCATTTTAAGTTCACGCCCATTTTTCTATTTTATCTTCTTGGGCTTCAAGTCAGCTATCTACACTCCAAATTTAATGTTTCTATCTTAAAAGTCAAACGCGAAAACAAGACTTTCGTAGATTTTTACCCGAGGTAGCTCCAGCTATTTGCCTCTCACCCTTAAATTAAGCTCCGGAGGCACCAAAAAATAAGCTTGATCTGCGTATTGAATAGGAGAATCAACCTAAAAAGGAATTTTGGTTCTACATATTATAGTTTCCGAGATCAACGCGTTCACACAGACAGAGAGACGGACGGACGGTCAGGGCTAAATCAACTTATCTTTTGATATTGATCAAGAATATATGTACTTTATAGGGTCTGTGACGCCTCCTTTTAGTGTTACATTTTGGACGTGCAAAGTACTAATGTACCTTTGAACTATAAGGTGCGGGGTATGAAAACTGGTTACCACACTAATAATTTCTGAACTTTCAAATTATGTAAATGTATGTTCATATGTATTGAGAATATTCAATTATAAACTCTTGAGTTTCAATGCTACATCATTATGAAGCGTACGTTTGGGCCCAGATTCTGAAATACTTGTTGAAACACAAGCCAAATTATGCAATTATAAATGTGTACATGTGTATATATTGTAAAGGACTCCCGGTTCTACCCAGTTTAAAGGCTGGGAATAGCTTGTCGACAGAGGCCATGCACAATAGGCTTTCGGATCGGCACTGCATAACGCAGCTTTCGCCAAAAGTTCGGATCGTCCCATCTTATACAAGTACTATTTAACTGCAAATAGGCCTTTAAATCGCTTTCCAATTGTTCGACGTCGATATGACGTCTGCATTTTTGTTGCATGCAGGCTTGATAGGCAACACGAAATTCCCTTAGTGCCCACGTGGACTCCAAGTAGTTTTTGACGACATGATGGGAGTGCTTAAGTGCTCAAAAGACAAAAATTGGAATAAATTCACAATTGCAAAGCTATGGGTTCTTTGTTAGGTATAATTCTTGAAATTATTTTTTCCTCCAAGAATTTTTGAACTTCAATTTTGATGTTTGTCAGTTTATTATTACTCATATCGAGTTTGGTTATGTTAGATGGAACCTGTTCTAAAATCAATGATGTTAATTAATTAGCGGACACGTCCAATACTTCAATATTAGAATATCCACAGAGTCCTCTACGGTAGCATTTTTAGATGTTTGTTTTGAAGATGAAGTTCGTAGCCGGATAATTTGAAGTGAGACCTAGGTGTAAAGTGGGTCTCACTCAGCAACATAACATATATTTTTTGATATTGAACAAAGAGCTCATTGATGTGATTGCTCACGCCGTTAGCATTCCAAATAGCGATGCGGAACCTATTTGGAAAATTATTTGGCCATAATCGCTGTCAACAACTCCATCATTTTTGTTTGGCAATCGAGCATACGCTTTTTTTTTGGCCAAAAATGTGTCGAACCTGGCGTCGATAGTCAACAAGGGTTGCTGGGACCGGTGATTAATTTCAGCAGCTACACGCTGTCTTGAGTCGATTTTTGAAGCCTGTGTCGGACGTTCATTCCTTGTAGCATCTGCATAGAAGAACCGCTCGGTTCTAAACGCATTTGTATTAGCTGGTGCTGATGTCAACTGTCGATTTGGTTAGTTGATTCGAACGGAATATGTTTTTGTAGACAAAAAGTTAAGAGAGAGTTGTATCTGAGTTTTCTTTTTTGCTCACGACGACTACTAATAGACGAACTAAATTTAGTTTGTAGAGTCAAATTGTATATATAGTATACATACATATATAGTATAGTTACGCACCCAGACAAAATGTCTGAAAGTATCATTGAGACCGGACCATTGGAACTGGTACCTGCCAATTGCAATTGTCCAAATTGTACACCTAAAAGAAGAGAAAATTCAGCTAAGATAAAGTACCAACTATTTAACAAACTTTTTACAGAATAAAGCCTTTATTAATAAAAATTACAAGCAAAGTAGAAATTATAAAAAATAATACAAAAAAAAAACAAATATATACATGTATATGTATCTGTTGTACATGTTTTGTTGTGCTGCATTTCTTTCTTAATAACCTTTTGTTTATTGATACACATATTGTACTCTGTGTATAATCGATACATTAATTGTAATTGAAACAATCTGAGTCGCACAACCAGACATTTGATAATGCTTTCGGCAAATTTGTACTGGTTTGTAAAATTAACACAAAAACAAAGAAATGTCAATTGTACAACAATTGCCGAAAGCATTTTGTGTCCATTTTGAAACATAATAATTATTCTAATATAATTACATGCAAATATTATTTTAACTAAGAAGCAACTAAATTGTGTTCACATTTCATTTAATACGCAAATGACCTTTAATAACCTTTATTAACTAATTAATTTATTAAATATAAAACCGCAATATAAAGAATTTTTAGCCCCTTAAAACTTCAATTGATTGATTCATTGATATAAAAAAAAAATGTTTTAGGCAATAAAAACCTTTTAATATTGAACTTCCGAATCCAAAGCTTTACTTAAGGAACAACGGCTATGTTAAGGTCCATGAAAAGTTGCTTAATGGAATAAAGAGTATTCCATGAATAAAACAAGGCTTCACTGTATTTGGGACCATTGTGAAAATGTTTAATTGTTCGGTAAACGCAAACTATTGTATCTCCAATTGCAAATCAGCTTAAAATATGACATTTATTGTTTTTGTTGTTCGAATAAGCGTTGCTCCAAACAATCAACAAATTTCATTGAACCGGAAATGAACAAATCAAGCATAACAAATGTCGTATGTAAAGGCCAATACCGATAAGTATATAAACAAACACAAATGCACATATCCTTTTGTATCACACCTATGTATGATAAGTATATGAGCACGTAGTACGTGTACATGCATACAAACAAAAACGACAACACTTGAATATCGAAAAATATGTTAACACTTGAATAAATACAAACACGCCACTTAATAAACACTCAAATTTGTTTCAGCCAACACAAGGAAGTGGGTGGCCAAGCTGAAGTACGGACGTGGGCATGAGCGCTCCAACGGACACAAAAGTTAAAGATGTTAAGGCACATTTTTGTACGCTGTCACCCTTTTTATGATATACATATACATATTTTTTTTATTTTATTTTCTTTCATACATGTAAGAGCATTTTCAGAATACAGTTCAATGCTTTCGGACACGATTAAGATATTTATAATTTATAAAGACGCAAAAGAGCAAGCAAACGACAGAATTTCCATTTCAGTGCAAGGGAAATCGTGTTAAAATGATGAAGTTATTGTGCTCAAGTGGCTGAATGAAAAAAAAAACCAAAGAAGACATCGGAAACAAGAACAAAGACAAATGGAAAGGCACCGACATCGAGAAATTCTGCCTTATCGCAATAAAACTTACTCACGTGTATATAACAAAAGGAAAACTATTGATAAATTAATAAATAACTGTAAATGTTACAAAAATATAAAAGAAAACTGTCAAAAGATCCCAAAAATATGTAATTAAATTGGGTATCATTTTTTCCATCAATATTGACATAGCATCAAATTTTAATTAAATGACAATATTTTGACCTACAAAAAAGATTCTTTAATGCAGTATTGCTCACTTCGTTTTGTTCATTGAACTTAAAAAGAAATCATAATTTTGCTTCTGCTACTGAAACTAATTAATAACAAAAATTTTACTTAGAAAAAAACAGTTTGCAAAAAAAGTGGCACTTCAATTTCATCGTGAGCACACGCACAGACACACTCACATTCACACACTTCAAAAGTGTAAATGAAAAATTAATGACATACTTTAGATATTTTAACCTCCAGTCATATTTCAACACCCTGCATACATGATGCAGCATGGGGTATTTTGGTTCGTCCAAAGACCACAAAAAATATGCAAGTGTATACTGGTTCTTAATAAAACCGACATACGTGCGGCTCATGTAATCTCATCATATTTTCACTTCATGGTTTATTGGCCATTTCTCTCTCCAACTATATATATATAACAAACAATACAGAACTGAATATTTCATTTTCTTTCACACTAATGTACATGTGTATATAAAAATCCATTGAGTTGATAAGTTTAACCATGGTTGCTTCGAACATTGTTGGTCATTAGCATCACTTTACAGCATCGCACCAGTCATTTAACAAGGGATCGCATGTGTGTAGAGTATTATACCGTCAAATATACTCATCTTAAATGTTCTTGATAATTTTTTACATCATTTCTTTTTTAGTGCGCACATTATGAAATTTTTTCACGTGCATACGAAAAAAACTTTAAGCATTCATAAGGGCACTTTACAAGCACAAATACATACACATATATACAAAAAATTTGATACGCACTCCTAGCGGCACACTCCAACACTTGAACCAGCATCGAATTGAATCGAGTCGTGCTCATGCTAAGCGAACATAATTGAAAAATGTTCAACACTTTAAGCAACAGAATCGAATGTCTGTCATACACTCAAAAATGTGGTTAATTTTGGCAAATGGCAGAAACATCTTGTTTTCTGATTTATAACTTTTACACAATTTAGTTAGTAATTACACCAATACAAACGAAATCCACTCAAAACCAAATTGTTCCATATGTCTTTCTCATCCTACTTGTGCCAGCCCTGTCATCTGATTCGTGAGGATTAAATTAAATATTACAAGAATCAACAGTAAATCAGTACTTTATTCGCCAACGTAAGACAAATTTGTTCTTTGATCATGATTAGATGACTTCTTATTCCCAAAAAAAACACACATTCTACTTATTTTTTTTTTAAGTTCTGTACTTTTTACAAATAAATATGATTTATTCAACTTAATTATAAATATTCAAAGTATTTCCAAACAAAAATAATTCTTAAAGATTTAAATTTAATTCTATTATTTTCTTTGTTATTTTCTTGAAATTGAAATTGTTTTTAATCAGAGAAACATAAAAACATGAAATTATAAGCCGCTTATAAAATAAGAAAACATTCAAAACATATTAACTTTTGCGCAGAAAACCCGAAGACGTTTATAAGGATTTGTCAAGTAGCATTAGAAGTGAGAAGCAGTAAAGAAATATATAGCATACCTACACGTAACCATACAAACACACACATATGTATACGCACAGACTCATCGCATGTATTATGTTATATGATAAGCCCTTTTCCTACGCATTAAACATTTAGCTGCGTTTTATGCTACACTTGCTCTTTGTTCCAAAAGCTTAGCTCAATTTTTCTTTTTATTTATGCATTTTAGATCCAAATTCTAAATCAAAATAAATGCAAGGCGAGACATTAAATTAGCCGATTATACTCATATTATGGTTTACTTAGTGTGGACAATTTTTATGCTAAGAAATATTATAAAATTTATTTGGCGGTTTATCTTCTTATTATGATACATTTTTATCATTATTTTGTTTGCGTCGCTCCTTATTTATTTATAAGAACCTGAGCTAATCATATTTATTGTATTAATTTTATTTAGTTCTTAGTTATATTGACCTTAATTGTTACCTTAATATTAATCATTATCTCTTAACGCTTTTAAAAAAGAGAAAACAAATACAAATCATCCTTTTGTTATTTGAAACCAAAACTAAAGTAACACTAAAAACACACACATTCGGCAAAAGAAAACAAATAAATACAAAACTTAAATTATAAATGAATTACTTTACAAATGTAATCTGTGTGTTGGACTTCGACCAGGCGAATGCAGTTTGGGATTGCCATAGACATATGAATCATTTTGCGGGGATAAGCGAACGCGCGGTGATCGGTTATCTGTGTTAAAGATTTTCATGAATCGATTAGTTCTTACACACACAAATCAAATTAAATCTCATATAACATCATAAAATATATTACGATTTACTTACCAAGTCGTGTCGATTCAAATGAATTTCTCGCTGGTGTTGATGATAATGAATTGTTCTGACATGAATCGTTGTGACCATTACGACAATTGCATTTGGGACGACGATCCAGAAAAGCTAAGGTAGAAGAAATAAATGAAAAAAAAAAAATCCAACATAACAATCAAATTATAAAGAATATAAGGAATTATTGGGATAATGATGATACCGATGATTATTATATTAATACAATTAAAACTTCTCAATTACTTGGCATAAAAATGTTACAATTTATTGGCAAACGTGAATGTGTGTCAACCATTTGTTTTTTTTTTCCTTTTTGCCAATTAAAAATATTATGAATTCCTTATAGACTGTCAAATGAAGTACAGAGCTAAGTGCAAAGCGACATCAAGTTTTTTTTTCTTTTTATTAAAATTATGCTTACGACCAATTAAGACTTAATTGCAATGAATGAACGAACGTACGAATGAATGAAACAGCAACGAACCTACACAAGGGAAAATCGCAATTGGAAAATACGCCGGCACGGCAAAATTAACAAGCGCTTAGAAACCAACAGAGCCAACAAGGTGACTAAGTAGGGTGGTGAAAAGACGTTGTGGTGAAACAAAGAACATGGCTGAATGTCTTAAGTAATTAGGTGTAGACATTCTTGTAGCAACGTACACAAATATTTTGGCAACTGCTACAAAATTTGTAAAATTATTTAAATTACTAAATTCGCGACGCAAATGTCAACTGCTTTTAAGATTGCTGAACCCACAATGACGTCGCATTGGACCAAAAAAGAAAACAGATAGTACAGAGACAAAAGCAGCGCAAATTTGTGTAGCGAACGCTGACAACGAAATCCTGTCATTAGACTAATTTAATAATTAAAATGAATACAAGAATTCATTGTTGATATTATGCAAAACTACGTTTATCTCACAGGGACGACCAACTACAAATGTAAAAAAATGGAAATTCCTAAACTTTCAAATTGTAAAAAAACATGAAAATAAATCATATCTAATCAAATTCAAAATGTATTTTAAAGTGCTATAGAGAAATTATTAAAGGATTATTTAAACAATTTTAAAAAAAGTGTCAAGGTCTTCCAAAAAAAAACAAATACTCATTTTTATTCAATGTCAATTCCATTTGTTAAGTATACATCTTTGTACATGTAATATTTAATTTGGCGTGCACCAAATTGTTTGATAAGTTTTTACAATGATCCCCTGAATTATGCTACACTTATTTTTTGTATTGACACATTACTCCCAGTAATTTACTGAACTAGTACAGAGCTAAGGTTTGAACTAGTTTAAATGGAACCACTACTAGTGCCAGCTCAATCTACTCTCCATGCTTTCAATTGAAGAGTTTTACTAGGGGATGTCATAGGCAGGGGTCAACAGCAGCCGACATAGGAACATCTTATATTTGACAAATTTTATTTATTTGAAATATTTTTATTTAGACTGATGCTTCAATACTTTGCTCTGTCTATATCAAATACTAGTCGAAAATTCACTAGTTGAAAACTAGTTTCCAAAAAACGAAAATGGGCAAACAGACATTTTGTTTTTTAAAATGGTTTGATAAAGCGCCACCGTTGACTAGTTCTTCTATTAGTTTCAAATTCGACAGTTGAGATACTTTGAGACTATCGTTAAATTCGACAGTTAAAAACTAGTCCTAAATGATCGAAAATAGGACAATTCTCACAAAGAGAACTGCTGGGAATGTTTGCCAGCTTTTGCTTTTACTACCATGCGCTTTGACTGCCAGAAACAATATTTTTGCTGTGCCAATTTTATAGTTTTTATTTAAATTAATTTGAAACAAAGCATTTTTAATGAAAATTTGGTGGCGCACAGCCAATTTTAATTCATTTTAATTATTTTTATTTTTTTTTTTATTTTTCTGCTTTGAATTACGATATTTCACGCTGGCTTATTCCACACAACAATAACTTAAAATTTCATTTTCTTCAAGTAAGACAAAAATATACCAAAGCACGCAAAAAGTATCGCGACTAATATAAAATTATGAAATATTGCAATTTGTTTTGATGCTTTCGGTTTCTTGTGAAAACTATAATATTCAAAACAGCTTCAAGCTCCAGGAAAACTCTAGACAGTTTAAATTAAATATATGTATGCTTGGCAACGATACTAAAAATACAAACTAACTATAAACAAAAAAAAAAAATACTATTGAAACATAAGAAATCCGAATTTAGCTTTAACTTAATATTTTAGTCACATGATGCGCCAAAAAGTAAGCGCGTATGCCAAAGCAAGACACTTGTGGTAACTCTTAAAAATGCAAGTTAGTTAGTTTCCGCACTTAAATTACAAAAATCAAAGTTTGGTCATAAATAAGAATTTTCAAAAGCAAAAGCGCCAAGCAACAACAGAGATGATGATGAGTTGCCCAAAATAGCACAACGCGATCAGAAACAACAAAGATGGCCACAGAGACGAAATGAATTTTGTTACTTTCGCAAGAGGGAGGACTGGAACAACGATGGCGATGATAATAATGATGATGATGGGCTGATACCAAGTTTTAAAAGTTTTTGGTATGCATGCACGTAATGAGCGAAAACTTAAAACTAATACAAGTGCAACCATAGCGACTTTATGGTACTCGTACTTCAAGACAACACTTTAAACGTGAGTCGTTTGTATTAAATATTTATGCAGTATTATAACTTATTTTTTTAAATAGTAACGTAGTTGGTTTATTAAGTGCAGTATACTTTACAAATGACCCACGTAGCTCGCCAAAATTATTAATTAAACTTACCATCTGAGTTGATTTCCGTAGCAGAGTTTGGCATGGTCACCATATAGACTGTAAAAGCGAAGAGAAGCACAGCATGAGTAAAGGAGTAAAAAGCAACAAAAATCAAATTGAGTCACACTGAGGCATTGCACGAAAAACGCAATTAATCAAGTTTTACGCTGTTGCCGAGATTTTTTAGCAAACGTTGGGAAAAACCTCTACAAAATTTTTCACAAAATAGAGAAAGAAGGTGGCGTGGGCATTGAGCTTCGTTTGTTTTTAATTGGTCGGGCTATGCGCATTGGATACCTTTGCTTTTGGTCTGTATGTGTTCGCTTCGGCAACTTGCTGCAATGTCTCGCGTTAGTGACAACAACATTTTGGCCAAAGTTAAATAGTGTACAACAAACAAGTTTGTTATCATTTGCGTTTATAAGATGTACAAAATTCGAATGCAACAAAGACACAACCAAAAAAAAAATAAACACAAATGATACGAAACAAAGGTAAACGTAAAGTTTTTAGTTTTTGGTGATTTCGTTTTTGTTTTTGTTTTTCAGTCTATATTGAGTGCAAAGTGTTTTCGAAGCGATAACAATATACAAAAAACTTCTACACGATTCGCTTTCGTGCGAAACTTTGTAGTCAAGAAACTGCAAAGAGAAACAAAAACAGCCAAACAAACAAAAAAAAAACAAGAAAGAACGCTTTCTTCGGCCTTGCCAAAGATTAAATACTCTTCACGTCCCTTTTATCGTTGAAATCTTATTTCTCTTCATCTTTATAGCCCACACACCAATTTTTCATTGTTAAAGCTCATTGAGTTCCAGAGATATGGAAAATATTGATTGGCATAAACAGGCGGTGCCCATTTTTTATGAAAATAGTTTTCATCCATCCCTAAAAATATTAGTATGAAGTTTAAGGTCGATTGGTAAAAAACAAAAAAAAGTTTTTCATGGATCGAATTTAATTTGCTTCTCTTCCTTTTCTTCATTTTGTATAATAGGTATCACCACCTCAATGGTATGATCTCAATGAAACTTGTAAACATTTGATCCGTAACACAAAACAGATATGTTTTTCATACAACGACTTAAATTTTGTTAATTTTTCTTCTACTTATCGTATTAGGTTACTAGTTGTAGTGGTCCGGTTTTGCTGGTCTCGACCAATGATTTGTCTGCAAAAATAAGACTCCCTGCAAAATTTCAGGTCGATAGCATCAAAACTGTAGGAAGAGATCGTATATTCACAGACAAACAGACAGACAGATGGTCATGGCTATATCAAATAATTTGTGGGGTCGACCACGCCTCCTTTTGGGTGTTACAAACTTCATGACAAAGTTATAATACTCTTCACTGCGTGGAGAGTATAAGACACGGTATATTGTCTGCACACTAACGACTACGCACGCACGAAATGTCCTCTGTTAAGCTCTAAACTAGCAACGAACCAACGAAAGGACGGACAGGCGGTCAAGAAGATAAGTTCATCCGAAGGTTGTTTATTAAAAATGCATGAAAATTTGCGATTAACTGCGCGACAAGCAGACAAAATTAATGATTTATGAGCTTGATACGATAAACAAATTTGTATCCGAAATTTTAAGGTTAAACTAATTTTGAGTCATTAAATTTAAGCTGAAAACAATAATAGCAAAAAAATACTTACAGAAAATTGTAAAGCCCAAGATGACGATTGCAACCACTACAAGACCAATGTTTCCGGCAATTTTTTTCAAAAACGATACCGAACCGTCAAAAGGTAGATTGTTGCACTTTTGCAGAAGCGTCGAAGCATCAAGTATTGGTACCTGTAAAGAAAAAAATTTGTTTTTAATTCTTAAGCACAGATATGTATGATACATAATGAATCAATAAATTGAAATTTCAATATAGCCGGGCACACCGACAAAGATAACACACAAGTCTAATTCGTCAGGAAAATAACAGCAAATCAAATCACATGACAAAGCAATATAAAAACTACAAAAAAAAAAAAAAAACAATTACAATATAAACATTTACAAAAGAAAATGAAGCAAAAACAAAAAATACTTATTGGAAAATCAAATGCAGCAATTTTTATTTACAGTTTTCTAGTTATTTTGCTAAGAATGTTTTTTTCGGAATGTTATCTTCGCACACATTTGAGTTTGGTTGAGTGGATGTCTTTGACTGACTCGTTAGATTTGTTTGTAATTACAGCTATGGACAGAGAAATAGCACACTTCAAAATTCCATTCAAAATTGTAGTTTATTTTATAGTTTGCAATAAGAAAAGGTTGTTTTATGACATAAAAATAATATTTGGACTTCAAATTTTAAAAAATAATAAGGAACGTAAAACATTTTTTTGTGATATGCTTTCATAAAGCCACGTTAGGTTACGATAGTCCATTTTAAGCTGAACATAGAAATAGCACACCTTTGAGAACCGCTATGAAAATTATGAGTTTTTAGAAGAAAACTTTCAATATTCTTGTAGGAAATGACTTATCAAGTTAATATTTTGTTGACCGTCCACAATTGTCAATGACAGCTTGACATCTTCGAGGCATACTCTCTATTAACATTTGGCATCTACTCTGGACGATGGAGTGCCAAGCTTCTTGAACACCCACCCAAAGTTCACTTTCATTCTTTAACTTTTTTGGCCAAATTTGAACTTTAATATCATTCCAAAGATTCTCTATGGGATTTAGGTCAGGACTTTGACCTGGCCAGTTCAGAATATCGATGTGTTCAACCGTTAACCAATTCTGTACCACATTGGCTGTGTGTTTTGGGTCGTTATCATGCATAAATATCCAATTTACTGGCATGGATTCGAAAGCGTAAGGTTCCATTGTATTCCGAAGAATGTTTAAGTAGCCAAATTTATCCATTTTTCCGTTTATTTTGGCAATCGGACCCACTCCAAGCCAAGAAAACGCACCCCAAATCATTGCATTTCCTCTTCCATGCTTTACAGTTTTGCATGTGAATCTTGAATTAAACTCTTGACATTTTGGACGATGCACAAATACTTTGCCATCAGGCCTAATGCGATTTATCTTTGACTCATCGCTCCAAAGCACCCTTTTCCAAAAACTGAGGTCCTTGTGAACATGTGCTTTTGCAAAAGTCAAACGTGCTTTTATATTTTTTTTTGTTAGGAGTGGCTTCTTTCTGCTTATGCGTCCAAACAGTCCAGCATCGTTGAGTCGTCTTCTTATAAGCCTGCTTGAAACATTTACGTCGAATTCGTGGTTTATTTCAACCATTATTCTACGTGAGGACTTGAAAGGATCAACCTTAGACTTTCTTACTATAGCTCTGTCGACTCGTACTGTTGTTTTTCGTGGGGGGGCTTTGCGTTTTTTATTTTTTTTCAATAAGTCTCTGTTTGTGTTAAATGAATGGATAGCGTTGTATACCATTTTTCGCGAACAATTGATTATTTTTGCGATTTGAGTTGGAGTTTTTCCTTGCTCATGTAGTGAGAATATAATCTTTCTCTTTTCTACACTACAATGTAAATTTCTGCCCATATATAAACAAAACTAACTTTTTATTTATATTTAAAAGAAAACTGTATCATTAGCATTCACCAAGTTTGAGTTTAAAATTAGGACTAACCATTAAAATTAAAATGTGCTATTTCTTTGTCCAACTGAATTTCACACGTGTTTCACACAAATCGTTAAAACATGCATTCATGTAGGTAACGGGACATTTTTTACAGTTATTTTTTTCTACAATGAGAGTAGCAAGCACACTGCAAAAATATATATATGTATATGATATTAAGAATGGTTTTAAGTGTGCTATTTCTCTGTCCATAGCTGTAGTTTAGGAGTTTTCATAAAAGTACAATGAATCGGCCTCAAGGTTGTGTGAAATGCACAAACAGCTTGTATTATAGATAAAACCAAACTATGCCATTTAAGTAATATTTAAATAATATTAGTTTTTTTTAAAAAGTGAAGAAAAGAAAAAATTATATATACATAAGGTAAACGTCCCAGTCATGGACTAGCTAAGGAAAACTTGAATTTCAATCCGAGAGTATAACTTGAAAAAACATAAAATCCAAATGTTTGTTTTTTTTTATTTGGACATCGCTCTAAATACAAGATACATTTAACTATATTAATTATTATTCGTTTTATTAATAAATTTTAATTAGTGATTGATCACTTGACCCAGTAATGGATCAGGTAATTATTGATTATTTCTCAATTTGCGTTAATATTCAATGATTAGACAGCAAATAATAAGGTGTGAAGACGATATTCGTTGAAAAACAAATTAGATCTAAATGGCACCATAACTCAAAGTGACCAAAGATCCTGTTTGTGAAAAAACATGAAAATTGTTATTGTTTGTCTATAAACTTAAACATGATTTATTACTGGAACGTTTACCTTATATGTGAAAAAAAAAAAACAAAGCAAGAACGCACGTTAGAATCTTGTTTCTCTTTTATTCTCACATCTCATAGCATAAGTCTGAAGTTTTAAGTCAATTCATACGGAAACAAAAATGTTTCATAGCAGGATTTAAAAATATTCAAGACTCCTCTATGGGAGTTAGCCTTTCTAGGGATCGCACCTTGTTGGCACTTGTAAAAACTCGTTTTGATCATATTCTTTATCGAATGGATCTCAATTCCTATCATTTCAATTTTATTATTCTTAAACTAAGGGTTCCAGAATAAGACTGACAAATTAATTAAATAAATAAGTATTTTTCTATATGGTTTAAAGTTACTAGTTACTGTTAAAAGTGTTTGCAAAACAACGAAAAGTTGGACAAATTACGAATATACATTAATATAACTTCTTCAACGCCAGACAAGTAAACCACAAATAGTCGTAAAATTGTTTTCTGCCTGTAACACACCCTTATAAGATATATACGCTTGAGCCAGAGGATACTGTATTCAAAAAGAATAATATCGAGAAACGCATAAACGTATAAAAAAAGAATAGGAATTGCAATGTGACATGAAGACAAAATGAACGACGCGTTACACGAAGTAGGACTTAATTTTCACAAGTTTATTTATGACGCTTGTCCGTTGGCATACTGAATTTCTGGCTGACTCGCTTGTCTCTCCCTAGATTTGCTATTAAAATTTATGCGCCTGAATGCGACACTACACACCAGAATTATGCATATGTCGTGCAAGTATAACCAACGGGCAAGGCAAGCATACAATCTGACCGCGTTCGTATCCATGATTTTCATAGTATTTGACTATGTAAGTTTTTGTTTTGTTTTCCCTTTGGTCTGCCACTTATTTCCGTTTAATGCCAGTTTACGTTGTAAGGCGACAACTATGAACATGTCTGTCTGCTTGACCGTCTCTTTGTCTGTGCTCATGGCAGTAAACCAACCAGCCATACAACCAAGGAAGCATCCAACAATATGGAAACGAGCCACGCACTTTTATTGTTCAATAACGCAGCGGTCAACAAAATCTGCGCTTGTACTTTTATGGCAAAAATATTGGACCATTGAATTATTGTGTGGCCGCAGCAGCAGCCCAAGCCATGAGACAATATTCATGGCTCGCACTTCAATGGCTGAAAATATTCTATACAATATTGCCAACCATAACGTTGAAGTTGACAAAATTTAAATACAAAGTTATTACGAAGCTCATGAAGTTTGGCTTTTTAATTAAAACTTGTTTGAATTTCATTAAAAAGGCAAATTCTCATTATAGCGACAAAAAAATAGTCAAATTAAACAGCCGAATTTAGAACAAATTTTTTATGATAAAAACACTTTGTTACTTTGAAATCTATTTAAATATATGACTACCTTTTATTTAAAGTGGTAAATGTATGGAATACTGTTTGCGGTAATTTTAGTTATATAAATAAAAATAACAATTAAATAAATGTTTGACTATCAACATAAGTTTGCTCTTACCTCAATTGTTTGCTGCGTCAGGGGTGAATGCACCACTAC
>JBAMBP010002175.1:0-16083 GCA_037044515.1 Phortica magna
TACGTATTGCTATTTGAATTGTTTTGAATCAAAATGAATACGTGCAAAATTTGTGATTCGCCAACCAAGAACAATTGCTCGAATTGCAATCAGGTTTCTTATTGTGGTCCCGAACATCAAAAGCAGGATTGGAAAGCTCATAAGGCGAATTGTCGTCCTTTTAAGGTGATGGGTGTTTTTTTTTTTTTTTTTTGTGCTATCGAAATCTGAATTGTATATAACAAAACATTAAAAAATCTGTGTCTAAATAAAGTCAAAATAAAATCATGCATACATAACCAAAAAAAAAGAAAAAAACCGATACAAAAATAGCATAGAAAAGTGAATAGAAAATAAAATAAGTCGGTTGCACTTTTAGATTGCCCACAGCGAAGAACTTGGTCGTTTTCTGGTCACAACGCGTGCCATTAAAGCCAATGAAATAATCTTGAAAGTAAGTCTGAAAAACTGCCATTACCAAAAAACAAAGTTGCAAATTTATTGTTAATGAACATCTTAGGAAGCGCCTTTGATACGCGGTCCTTCACAAATAACAGGCCCCGTTTGCCTCGGCTGTCTCAATGGTATCGAACCGACCGATTATATTAGCTGTGAGAAGTGCGGCTGGCTCTTGTGTGGACCCGAGTGCAAGGCGCTCTCCGAGCACGCAGCGGAATGTCAACTGACGCAAGACAGGGGCAAGAAGGTATCAAACGAACTTCGAAAAACCAAAAGTGATTTGTTGTTAATCGTTGTTGTTATTTAAAAGGTTAATATACAAGAGTTCACCTCACCACATCCCTTGTACCAGTGCGTGAGCACCGTGCGCTGTCTGTCGCTGAGCGAAACTAATTCGGCGAATGCAGTGAAGTTCAATGAATTGGAATCGTTGGAAAACCAGCGACGCGGCTCCGCGCAATGGAAAGCCGATCTGGCGAGCATTGGCAAATTCATACCCAAGTATATACTTGTGTTCTGAGTAACGGTTATAGTATAGTTGTAAAGTACGTCTTTTTAGATTCTTTCAGACAGACAAATACGAGGAAGATGTTATTATGCGTACGGTTGGCGCTTTGCAGATCAATGGTCATGAGGTGCCAACATCGGATCCTCCGCATGTGGCGATATTCTATACGGCATCATTTCTGGAGAACTCCTGTGTACCGAATTTGGCAAAAAGTTTCACCAAAAATGGACAAATCGTGTTGTGGGCGCCCAAGGCAATTAAGAAGAATGAACATCTCAGCATTTGTTACTCGGACTCCGTCTGGGGCACGGCCGACCGTCAACGGCACTTGATGCAAACAAAACTTTTCAGATGCAGTTGCCAGCGTTGCAGCGATCCCACTGAATTGGACACCAACTACAGTGCCATCAAATGTGAGGATAAAAATTGCACGGGCCTTATGCTGCCGACAAATGCTAATGACTGGTCCGACAGTTGGCGGTGAGTGACAAACGTTTGAACAATTAATGATTCGCTGCTCATAACGGTACACTTGTAGTTGTCAAGCCTGTCAGAAGCAAGTTCAGAAGCAATACATTGAGAATGTCCTACAACGCGCTGGCAATGACATCCAGCACATGGAGAAAACGGTGGAAAACGGCTTAAAGTGCGTATACACATAGTTTATGTCGACCGCCTTCTTGAATTTACATATGACATTGTTCCATTACAGATTCCTGGCGCATTACGCGAAATGGCTTCCCTCACAGCATTATCATATGAGCGAAGTGAAGATTCTGCTTGTGCAGAAAATCTCAAGTGACATAAAAGAGCTGATGACTTTAGCAGACGATAAACTCGAATTGAAATTGAAATACGCTAAGGAGCTTGTGGAACTCTATGAGATACTCGCGCCATGTATGTATAGATACGCGTAGTCCTATAGGTGGCAACGTCCCAGATTTTCAACATGTAACTTTCAAAATTTCAGGTGAAATCCGTTTGCTTGGCACACTTTGCTTTGAGCTGCACTCGGCGATCTCCGAGCGCACACGTCGCATTGCGCTTCAAACGACCATTTCGCCAAAGGAACTGCTCAGTGAGGCTTTACTGTATGTCGATAAATGTGTCAGCTATTTGCAGTACGAATCGGATATCTTTGTCGAGGGTCACATACTCCGTCAGGCCCGGATTAATCGTGATGCCTTACGCATGGTATTAGATATGTAACAATTAGGTTGATATTTATAACAAAAGTAGAACAAAATGTCCCATCCCAATAAATGACAATGATTTGTGGAAAAGAGACTTGAATGCATTTTGAATCGAAATCATTATTTAAGAAATCAAACCAGTTGAAAATTTCGAGGCAATCAGCTGTGCTTCAGGACAGCTCTTAAAGCGCTTTGATTTAGAAAGCTTTAAGACTCGCAAAACGCTCCGTTCTGAGTCAAAGCGCTTTAGCTATTGCATAAACGGGGCAGTTGATGGTTCGTTTGATAATTCGTTGTCAAATTTAAAAACAATGATTAAGAATTTTTATAAAATTTGTATTTTAATATTAATTCAAAAGTTTCTTATTATGTATACGGCATGTCGAATAACGGCATGGAATCACTTGTCAAGTTGTTGAGTTGTCACTTTTTTGTAAACGGTTGTTGACAAAAAGGTTGAACATCAAACAAGGAGCATTGAAAACAACTTTTATTTTTTTCTGTGAGTTTTCAAGCACGATTTTGTGATGACTGGCCGCACGCCCGCTTTCGATGAGTATTGCAAGCGTCTTGTGGCCAAGAAGTACTTACTCGGACATCAGATTGGCAGCGGATCATTTGGCGTCATATACCTAGCCAAGGATATTGAGAATGGTACAGATGTTGCGGTCAAAGTAGAAAAGCGCACGAGTCGACAGCAACACTTGCCCCATGAAGCCGAGATGTATGAACGACTGAGCGGCGGCAACGGTATACCAACGGTGTATTATCACGGTGCCGAACAAGGCCTGAACGTATTGGTGTTGGAGTTGTTGGGTCCTTCGCTAGAGGATCTCTTCAATTGCTGCTATCGGAACTTCAGCATTAAAACCATACTGATGCTTGGCGATCAAATGATAAGTCGTCTGGAGTATTTGCATCGAAACAATTTGATACATCGCGATGTCAAGCCTGGCAATTTTTTAATGGGCTTGGGTGACGATAAAGACAAATTGTTTCTAATTGATTTTGGTCTGGTGAAGAACTATTGCGATCCGACTACAAAAGAACATATTGAGTACCGAGATAGTTATCAGCTAATTGGCACGGCACGTTATGCTTCAGTCAATGCCCATATGGGCATCGAGCAGTCGCGACGCGACGACTTGGAATCGATTGGTTATACATTAATATATTTCTACGCTGGTTCGTTGCCATGGCAGGGTGTAACGGCCAGCAACAGACGACAGAGGTACGAAAAGATCTCGGAGAAAAAGATGTCGATTTCGTTGGAGACTCTCTGCCAGGATGCGCCATTCGAGTTTCTCATGTACATGTATTATTGCCGCTCTTTGCATTTCGTCGAACAGCCCGATTATTGTTATTTGCGTCAATTGTTCGACGTTTTATTTAATGGACTAAATCTCAAATATGACAATGTATACGATTGGTATTACAACAAAGCAGACTACAAGGATAATGAAGAGGATGACAAGGAAATTAAAGACAGCAAATCCGAAATTCCAAAAGAACATTCTAATTAAGCCAGCGTCATTGCATAAGTTATTTGCCATTCATTCATTGATTCATTGATTTCTTCTGTTATTTTACTGTTCTTTACTGTTAACTCTTAGTACACACACACATGCGTTATACATAAGCCACAATAAAGAAGGCATTGTTTCATAAACTCATTTCCCATTAAGAGCAAAACAAATTTTTAACTCGCATTTTTTTTCAGTACGAATAATAAAATGATGGTCCTGAGAAATGGCTGAGTTTGCGTTGAACCGTTAAGCGATCTTCTGCACCTGGCAACCACAATGAACCGAACCCGTATGGCGGAGTGCGTTATCGAAGACGGAGACGCATTATTGCAGAAAAAAAAGTCATAAAACATAATACTTCGAAGCGAATTTTCCTTCGTATTGGCAGATTTATAAGCTTTATGTGGACGAGTGTAAATCAAACAAAGAAAATAAAAACATGGAATTGCCATATCCAATTTTTGCAGAAATAAAAGCAAAGAAAAAAACAATCAAACTTTTCAATTTTCATGCCAAAACAAAAACAGGGTGGGGGAGGGGGCGGTTGAGGGTCCCTGCCTGCACATCCGTTGGCATTTTATGTAATAATGTCTCTGGGTGGCGGCAGAAAAAAAAGAGAAAAAAAAAGTAAATAAAATGAAAAAATGATAGACTGTAAGGGTTTATTGAAACCAAGTTTATTTGTTATTAGCACCCAGAAGGGGTGCGCAGGGGGTGGTGTGCGCACCAAGAGTCGTTAGGGTTATTGTGTTAAAGGCACAAGGCTTATGTAAAAGATGACCGTCATGAAGTGTGCAAATTCGGCTTTGGCGAGCATATTTATGAACTCACCCGCCACCGGGATACAAGAGGATGATAAACTCTGTGGGGCACGTCTTTTGAAAAACTCATATTATATTTACAAGACGTGTTTTTTTTTTCCTTTTTGTGCTTTTTGTCAGCATGTCGCCCGTTATGTACGCTGTCGAACATTCCAAGATGTGGTAAACGGTCTTAGGCATATAAAAACACTGTTTGGTGACGTCAAAAATATGCGTCTTTAAGTAAATCTTAAAGCTTGAGTAGCGAGCATAGCGACTCATCGGGCATTAAATGTACAACACATTCTCAACGAGTAATTGCCACAAAACTAAAAAAAAAAAAGCAATAATAATAAATGTGTATGTATGTATGTGTGTGTGTATGTACAAACATATAAACAAAGGGGCTGCATTGAAAGACGTTGGTCACGTCAAACCAATTTAATAAGAAAATTATTTTTTGGCTGGCAGACTGGGGGAGGGGAGGGAGTCGCATAATAGATTTCCAACCATAATACAAATACGTAATGAACGTGGTGGTTTATTGTGAATTCATTGTATTTCACGCTTCGTAAAAAATATCTTACAAATATTGCTTTTAAGATGCCAAAAGCGTCAGGCCCAACGGTCTATTTGCACCCTTGAAGCAATTTCAACATACTATGGTTGTCAGCGCAAATCAAAGCAAATTCACGTTGAACATGATACACGGCACTTGCCAAACGAAAATGAACCCTCTATGGGTTTTCTGTATTTAATTTTGTTTCGTTACTGTTGCAAAAAAACAAAAAAATGTTCAACAAAAATTAACTATTTCTTTTTTGCTGTTTTTTTTCGTAAAACAAAATAGGCTTCTTCAGATTTGTGCTGCCTTAGCTTCTGCTCTGCAAGAGACCCGAAATTCAAATAAAACGGATTTCGTTTTTGCATTTTGCTTTTATACTTGAAACAGAAGAGGGCCAAAAGCGTCGTCTTTGACGCAAAAGTGTCGACGCAGACGCGAAGGGAAGAGAGGACAAAATTGACCCCCCTAGGTAGAAAACTACCTAGGATTGGAGGAACGGGAAAATCGGCCAGGGCACGGATCGCGACATGCGACAAATCAATTTTCCTTTTGCGTGTCATTCCGTGTCAGCGTGTCATGACACATTTCTTGAAACCAACCACAAAAACAAACTCTGCAGGAGAAACAGCGCTTTGTCTGGGTTGGAGTTTTGCGCAAGCTTACATTTGCAGACGCTGCAAAAGCTTTCACTCAAGATTCATTCTAACTCAACATGCACTAAGGGGCGACCATGGTGACTTCAATGCTTTTCAGCAAATGCTTAGGTGACTATGGTGAGTTTTTGTTGAGGCTAAGTGGTGAGTTTACAAAAAAGCACAACCATAGTGCAGGCTGTCAGTGTCCTTGTTCTTGTTGTTGTTGTTGTGGCCGATGCCCCTGGACGGATGCTGTTGAGTGAAAATTGCCGCTGTTGCTGTTGCTGTTGGGTGCTGTGCTGTGTCTGTAAGCTTAGACGGCTTGTCTGCATGCGAATTGGATGCTGCTGACGCTGATTTTGTCATTTTGGAACACAAACAGTCCTTTGCCGTTTACAAGAATACACGCTCGAGCGCGGAAACACAACACGGCAAAAGCGATTTGGACGTTATCGTCTGTAGTCCGTAGTCTGTAGTCGAATCAAGTTGCGTCGCGCTAGGATTTAAGTCGGTCGACGAAATTCTTTCAATCGTTGTATGTTGTTAGGAGCATAATGAGAAACTCAATCGTGACTAGCATCGATGGTTAACTCACTTTGCATGTGCACGTATGATGTGGCTGTAGGTGTGAGTGCGTGTGTGTGTGTGTGTTAGTGTGTGTGTGCTTAGAAGAATCACGCAAAACGCACGGTTGAGCATCAGTCAGCATAGCTTGAACGCGCATCCGTCTTAACTTGACCCCATCGCTTTCGCACAACTTCGCACACATAATCAGCATCACCATCAGCATCACCATCAGCTTCACCATCCGCACTAGTGACGTTTAACCTTCGATCGCGCCTTATAAGCTATTTAAGGGTTTCAATGGCCAATCAAATCACGCTCGCTTTCAGTCAACAAGCCGAAATCATAATATATCATATTTCGTGTATAACTTTTTGTTACTTTTTTTTTGTTGTGTTGTGTTTCCCGTTGTTCGAAACGAAGTTTTTTCTATTTTTGTTTTTGTTCTAGTGGCAAATATGAAATAATGAACTTTGTTTGAATTATTCAAGTATTAAAACAAAGCACACTTAATAATATAACCGATTACACTTGTCAGAATTTGGATAGTTTTAATCTACTAAATATTTGTTGCAAAGCGAACTTTAATGCGTGAGTATTTTTATTGTATTTTTGTTTGAATATATATCTACACACATATACATATATATATATATATACATATATAGTTTTCCCAAATGGCATTTCGCAAATTTAAGCTAAATCAACTTGTTAGCACATACAAAGTGGTGGGGGACCAAAAAACCGGTGGTTGAACTAAATTTTCTTTTTGTATTCTTTTTCGCTTAGCGAAGTTTTCCTAACAATAATCAAATATTTGCACAAGCATACACTAACAGATTTTAATGTGAAGTGTGTCGGCGTCCGTCCGCCCGTCCCTCCATCCGTCCGTCCGTCCGTGTTCATGGCACGAATGAGTGAGCATGTGTGCCTCCAAGAGTAGTCGACTCTATTCCCACTTCCCAACTTCTTGTACAGTCGTACCAGTCGTACATGCCTTGGGCACATCATAATCACAGCACCAACAAAAAAAAAGAACATATTACAATTTCAATATTTAAAGCAAAGCGACAGAATTCATGTGACATTTTTTTTTTCAAAACGAGCGTTTTAACATTCAAACGAATTCGAATTCGAATACGAATCGATATTTGTGTTTGGGGTTTCGTGAATTTTTTAACAGTTTAATTGTCAGCGTTCTTGCCATGTTTGCAAATTAATGGCAAATGACATTTAATTACGTGGGCGGCATACCAAATAATTGGAATAGTCAATATTTGCACGCTGAAAATACATTGAATTGTTTCAATGGAATGAATGAAAATTTTCCAAATTAATGTCTCAATGATGATGGTAATTAATAAGCTGATGATGATGATGGTAATGATGATAATGATGATGAGTCTTGATCAGCGTGGGCGCGCATTCAATGTCACATGTCATTGGTTCAATGGACACTCATTGGATTAAGCTGTTCAAGTATCTATAATTTGGCTATTTCCGATCTGTCTACTCAACGCACACCATTTCACGCAATCAGACAAAACTGTAATTCGTTATTTTTTGCTTGAAATAATTACATAAATTAACATTTTGGCGCTATTAGCAATTTGCAGGTTTCAGCATATGCTCGTGCTCTCACACACACGCACAGATACACACACATACATAGATAATGCACACATGACAAAATTAATAATAAAACTCTTGTAATACTTGAGTAGTTGATGGCGTCATTTCTGTATATATAACGAGCAAGTGTTATGGTTCAAGCATCTAATCTGCATTACATACACACATACACACGTGTGTGCGTGTGTGTGTGGTGTTGTTCTACAATATTTTTGGCATAGGCGAAGTTAATTTGTTAGTAGAAATGCAGACGACATGAAGATTATCTTCTATTTTCACTAAAATGACAATATTCTCTTGTCTAATTAGTTGCTGCTTTGTACATGTGCCTGTGTGTGTGTGTGTGTCAATAGGCTTAGAAATAATTGGCGAGCAACTCACAGAAGCAGCTAAGCACGTTGATTGGCCCAGAACGGCGCCAATCCAACAATGACACTTGAAATAGCTTGAATCTTCTTTTTACCACAAGACTTACCAAAAGGAAACCAAAGGAAATACACAAAAAAAACAAGAAGAAGAACAAGAGCAAAAAACGCATAAGGGTCAAATTCAATAAACACCAAAAAAGCAAGATAATTAGAAGCATTCAGTCGGCTCTGCTCTGCTCTGAGTAGGCAGTCTGAGACTGAGGCTTATATGCGATAAACGACTTTATTAGCTTGGACTCGCACACACACACACACTCAAACGCACAAAGCAAATAACCGACAACAGATAAGAGATAAGGACACATATGTCTGTCTGTCTGTCTGTCTGTGCATGGTACGTACACAAGTACAAAGACTTAAAACTGCGACCAACAAGTTTCATAGCAATACATGCCTGTAGTGGCAGGGCGATTGCCTGCCGAATTCAAGAGGACCAACGGCACACAATCCCCAAATGACAGCTCAGCTTAGCGCCGTTCACGGCAGCGCAGCAGCAGCAGCGCAGTCAATATTTGTACATTCATACGAATTCATAATTTATTTATGTTTTTGTTTTTCTTGATAGTTGATTATAATTTGCCGTGTAAAGAATATTAAATCTTCGTTATAGACGAAGTAAACATTTTGCTCATTTATATTATTTGCGAAACACGTATTTTTGCTGGCCAACACACAACAAACAACAAACAACGAAATACATAAATACATAAATATTTGTATGGCGCACAGTGAATGCTCCCGTGGGTGAACGCACACACGTTGTTATCAGTGCTCCTCACCACCTGTGCGCCGCAGGCTATTATGTATATGATGGCGCTAGCTGGGCTCTTTAAAACTCGTCTCGTGCTGTCCGCCTGCAGAGCTGCCACTGTGTGCAACTGTTATAAAATAGCATGCTATCCGTTTGTGTGCCAGCATAAGTAAGTGGTCTTTTAGTTGAGAAATCGCCATCAGGTTTACAAAGTAAACTTATTACATTAGTTCTGCTGATTTTGTGACGGGCAACTTTCCTCAGCGCTGGCAACAAAAAAGACTGCAAGACTTATGACTTGCCTGAGTTGCCTGAGTTGCGAAATAATAACAATTTGCAGCTTATTGCGAATTCACGAACACAACTGAAATCCTCTGTACTTGTAGATACATATATATATATACATATATATTTATAATAACTCTATACACAAAAAGCTAGAAACTTTTCTCTTAGCAGCAAAAAACCACAACTTTATTTTGTACGTTTGCATTTAAAGTTTGCAAGGAGTTCAAGTTAGGGTGGGGTGGGGTGGGGGCAAGGAGGGAGGAATGTGTTGATTCGTGAAAGTCAGCAGAGGTGTTGACTGTCAGCTTAGTTGCCATAATGCGCATTTGCATAAATACATACGTTTTAAAAGATACAAGTCGAAAAGCCAAATGCTTTTGAAGGGGTTCTGAACTGACGTGACACAAAGTCACTGCTTTATCACACACACACACGCACATAAATTTAAATCATGGAATGACTTAATTGAAATCCATATAACGATTTGGGACCAAATGCCAAAAATATATTTCACTGCTGATAAGCTTAAATATCCAATGTTGCGTAAGTTTGAATATTTTTGCACATGGCAAAAACGTGCAGGAATATTGGTCGCATTTGCTAAGGCTTATTGTACATTTTTATTTTCATATTAAAATTGTCAATTGTGTGACACACACACACACACACACTCGCACACAAATCCAAGCACAAAAAAGACAGATTCGTTTAGCAACACACATAGATACATGCTAATGTCACAAATACATTTGCGTCGCACAAATTCACATCAGCACACTTGGCCATATGCACGTTGGGCTGAGTAGACCAAAGCCAAAGCCGTAGCCGAAGCCGTAGCCAACCTTTTAAGGGGGGCGGGGCAAACAAAATAAAATAAAATAAAGAAAACACACACATACTTAGTATGAGTGTATGTGTATGTATGTGTGTAAGTACATTTGTACATACACCGGCGCTATAAACAAGTAATACTTAGGTTAAGGATGTAGCACGCTTTTGTGTGCAAACAGCATGTAATGAATTTCGCACACATACACACACACCTTTAAGTACACACACACACACACACACCTACACAGAGTTAGACATACATGTGTGTGTGGTAAGAACATGTGGCAGTCTCAGCCAAATGTGTCCTTAAAATCATCGAAACGTGAACTGTTGTCAACAAACGTCGCCGTGACACGACACGACGAGACGAGACGAGACCAGAAATTCCAAGACATTTCTCTTGACCCGATCCGATCCGACGCGGCTCAACACGGCTCGACTCGACTTTGGGCACGGCCGGCACTTGGTGACTTGATTGTTCTTATATAGTATGTTGTCTTGTTTTTGAGGATTCTAGGCCCGGCCCATTGGCCTAATTATTTATTTATGGGGCCTTAAAGCATTGTTAATTAGCTTTGTAATGCGTTATCAACAGCAGCAACAGTACGCACCACGCGTCGATTAAAGCAGCTCCGATAGCAACATCAAGCACAAAGCACACGGCACACACACACACACACACACACGCACACAGGCACAGACGCATACGCAAAGACATTCGTATCAACGCACAACGCCGTTACATTTTGGCATTTAACAATTTCAACATTGTTCAAATTTCAAAAGGTGGGCACACACACGCACACAGACGCACACAGACGCACACGCATACACAGGAAGGGCGCACTGATGTGAGCTTTATGCAGAAAATCCACAGTTGCCACATCTGCAACTGACTGACGTACAATAAAGCCAAAATTTAAATGAATGAATGTTTGTCTGTCTGTCTGTCTCTCTCTCACAATCTTTGTTTACACACATGTGCGTGCGTGTGTGTGGTGTGGTGTGTGTTGTAATGGAACCGCAATAATAAAGGAGTGCAATTTGTATTGTAAATAATTTGCTAACATTTTATTACAAATTTCACTTATGATTTATTCGACCTTGTGTTGCTCATTGTGTTCTTGACACAATGTTCTTGTTGCTTGCGCTTGTTCTCGAGCTGTAACTGTAAAATAAGTTACAAGTGTCTGCCGCAAACATCAATCAAAAACAAGCAAACCAAACACACACAAAACACAAAACAGTGAAAAGATACATTATTGTTTAGTTAAACGTTATGAACCAAGAACTGTGCAAAAAAGATTGATCTCATTTGACCAACCGAGCGAGCGAGCGAGTGTGTGTGTCTCTGTGTGTGTGTGTGTGTGTGTGTCATTGGCATAGATTGGCATATTAATACGCCTGAACAGAATATATCATCGAGATTAAGTTTTCTTATGTCGTCTTTCAGTTCAGCAAACCGAAGTAGAAACTCATTGTTGTTGTTGTTGCTGCTGCGGTGCACAGCTTCATAGCTTCAACGACGATAATCGTTTTATCCTGCAGAGCCGTCCGTCGATGTGCTCAAGTATGAAAAGAGTTAGTACGTTTTTTATTTGTCTTCATGAAAAGGTGCACATTTCTTCATGTTCATGTTCATGTTCATTTCGTGCTTTTTGCTTTTTGCCTTTTGCCATTCGCTTTTTTGCTGTTAGCTTTCTGGCTTCTTTTTTGCATCGAAGGTTCACGCCCCTAGTTGTTGTGAAAGAAGAAGATGGTTGACCTAGTTTTTAAATAAATAATTAAGCAAACTGTGAAAACATTTGTCTAAAGTTGCATTTTGGTATTACATTTTTTTGTACAAAAAAAAAAAAAATAATTTCATTTTATTTTTATTTTTATTTCAGGAGTTTGAAGCACACACTACACTATATTATAATATTATTTGCAGAAACAGTTTTCTATAACGCTCTTATTTTACAGGCAACATTCAGCATTGTTGAACACTGTTGAATGTTGACAAGTTAAGCAGATAAAACCATCAGCAGCGATTATTGAAATACCGAAAACTGGCAAACATTTACAAACCAACCGGTCGCAGTCAAGTGCAAAAACCATTGGACAACAAAAGTCTGGTTAGCCATTGTAATCATGTGGCATCTGAAAAGTTGGTCTTCCATGGCATTACACGCAAAACAGGACAAGAGTGTCGCTGCCGCATGTCATCAGATTAAAAAACCGTAAACGTGAAGCGTGAAACGAAACTAAACTAAACTGAATAAAAAAAAAAAAAAAAAGTGAGAAAAGAAAAGAAAATAAGCAAACAAAAAGAAAGTAAGAAAGAAAGCAATAATAAAGTCAAAAGAAAACATAAAGCAACAAAAAGAAAATAACAAAAGGGAAAGTGAAGAGAAATCAGGAAGCCGGAAGCAGGACAAGTGTCGCTCATCATCATCATCATCATCAAATCAAAACATAAACAAGGAGCGGCAATTAGAAAATCGAGCGAGCGAACGGACGTGCGAATTCGTCGCACTGTCGTCATCAGACTGTCGCACTGCCGGCGACGACGACGACGGCGGCGGGCGGCTTACGAATAAAATGAAGGTTTGCGGCTTCGGTTTCGACTTTTCTTTGGTATTTGACATCGTCATCGTTAAGTGCAAAGGATGAGGCGCACAAGGGCAACAACGAGCGCATTAACAACCCCACCAACATCAGGACCATCCAACAATTTGTGCTTCATTCGCCTGCTGGCCTTTGTCTCGGTCATTGGGTCGCAGTTTCATGTTTTGTGTAAGTACACCAGCAAACCAGCAAACCAGCAACGGAACTAGAACACCAACATCATTTTATCGAAATTTTGAAAGCACTTATACATTTATAGCGTCCACCCAAAGGTCTTTTCACACTCACCCTCACACTCAGACTTTCCTTTTTTGTTTTTATCTTTTATAGATGAGCTAGTTTATTACCAAGGATGCTTCATTATAGTACGTTAGCATAGAAAAATGAAATTTTTGTTTTCATTATTTTGTTGTTTGTTTTTTTTTTTTTTGTTTTTTATTAAATATATATATATATATTTCAAAGCGCACGTAATAACCGCACTTAAACAATGAAATTACAATCGTATAATTAAATTAAAAATCATAAAAAATGTGTACAATGTAGGATAGCCTTTTATCTGTAGTGCTTCATGCGATGCAATCTTCTTGCTCTTCTTAGGGCACGCAAACGCCTTCTTCTCTTTGTACGCTTGGACTTACGCAAAGCTATAAGGAAAATACACAGTGTCGCTATAAAAAGCATTATTACGCTGATAGCGCAAAGGATCTCTGCGACTAAAAAGAAAATATGGTCCAGCACTGAGAAGAATTCATTGACTACGGTCACTTTTGCATATATGCTATCTGAACTATACGCATTCATGAAGAGGAAACATGTGAGACCATTCAATACCGTCAAAATGCCAAGCGTCAGCACAAACTAAAATCGAGTTTAATGCAAAAAGCATTGCAACGTTTAATTAAGCCAAGCTTAAGTGCACAAATACTCACTACGAAACGCAAGTGTTGTCGGGGCCTACTATAATTTGAGTTGAAGAACCAAGTGCTCATTGCATATAGGAAGGTGATGTAACCGGTGCCAACGCAAGTAGCCAAGTAGATGAGTTGCCGCCAGTCCAGTGCCCATGGCACCCGTCTTGCAAAGAGCGCCGCATTTAGAACGCAACAGATCTATTTAATCACAGTAAAGTTAATAATCTGTATGAATGAAACAAGCACGTTATGCATATATACCATACAGATTAACAATACGAATGCTATGCTCTCCTTAGAAGAGAGCATATTCGCAATGTTTGCATTTAATCCGTTTAATCGTTGTATCGGTTTGATGCACTCAAATTAATGAATTCTTGATGAAAACTTGCAATTTTGTAACCTTTTTTTTTTGTTTTGTTATTTACATCTAACAACAGACCACTTGCCTACTCAAATAAATTAGTATACTCTTTAGTCAGCAAAGTAAAGTAAGCAGAAACATAATTCTAAATGTTTTACAAAAAGCACAGTCATACTTATGAGATACATTCAAATTTATTTATAAAAAAAAAATACTAAAATACCATTGAGTGCGGCTGAGTATATATGTATGTGTGTACTTACGTATATATGTATAGCTAGTCGCAATACGTTTATTGTATACCTTCAGTGCTAATATTGCGTCATAAAACGTAAGCCGCACTTTTGATCGCATAAAAAATTCGTACTAAAAATGCGGTTTGGTGTTGCAATAAATTTTAACGCAAAAGCAAGATTTCTAAATTAAATTGCTTTGTCTTGGCTTGTTGAGTGTGTTGTGAGTGCAAACTTGTTGGGGTGTTCACTCAAGATTTCATTTGTTTATGTTCTTTTTCTTTCTTTATCTTATTTGTTGCTCTTCAATTTGATTGTATGCTTTCAACTTGATTTTGTTCTTCATCCCTCTGGTTTTGCTCTTCTTATTTTGCCTTGCAGCTTCGGCATCGTCTGGGCCAACAACAGCGTCAATGGCGTCCGCAACGGCAAAGACAGCAGTAGCGGCAACAGAGACGATAGTGAGCACAACAAGAACCAATTTAGATGCCTTCAACACAACGAGTGCAAATTTAACAACTGATGCTCAAGAAGTATCCACAGCCTTGTTCCCATTTTCGTTTGCAGCCAAGACCCAATCGAACACCCAGTCACCCACCTTTGGATCGTTCACATACTCACAATCGGCTGCATTGAAAAATAGTAAAACGTCCATAAAAATGCAAAGCAATATTGAGAGTGACAGTGACAGTATCATTGGTGGCAAAGGCACAAGCAAGGCGACAAGTACATCGGGTAAAAGCATCGCCAATATTTTGGTTGGCAGCCTGGGACCGCCCTCTGATTCAATAACCACAACAGCCTCGGCGTTTAAAACTGAAAGAAGCACTAGGAAACTATCAACGGATATTGCAAGTTTCTCAAAGAACCATTGGTCAGCTGCAAGTAAGTTGAATTCTTAGTTCGTCGTTTAGTCAAACTCTTATATTAATGACTAAAAGTCTCACATTGTTTGAGTTAGTAAACAAACTTAGGAGTTCAAATAAAGTTCAGTAAAATGTTCATTAGAGTGGTGTCTGTGTTAAGTAAATACACACAAAACAAATGCCCATTAGGCAAAATGTAGATACATATCTATGCATTGATGTATGTATATACATGTAAGACACTTTTGCTCAGCTTCAGTATAGTTTGAATCTATGACACGCATGCAGAAGAAAACAGCTCCGACTATATAGAGTATATATCTTCTTGATGAAGCGAATTAACGATTTAGCGTATATAAAGTCTCCTCCTACAGACGTTTTTGTGCGATTGGACCACTGAAACTGGTAGGTCCCATACAAAAAGAAGGAAAAAAGTGAACAAAATTAAAGTCATTGGAAAACTTATTTGAAAAGAATACAACATATATTAACACCACCAAGGAAAATATTCCTAAAGAGGGGTTAGGATTTTTTTTTGTTTTTAAATTATCAATAGCAATTGTTAAAGTAGAGGTTAAACTGTATGAGCAGATGTAAAATCTATTTTTATGCACACACCATCGCCAAAAAGTGACCCTTAACACGATAACGCAATACAGTCAGTCGTCTTTGGTTGTGTTCGAGCATGAAGTCTTAGCAGTTAGTAAAACTAAAATGATGACATCCTTAAAGTTGATTTAATTTTTTTGGTATTTACTTTTGCCTTTCCTTTTTGTTTTCTTTTTTTGTTTTTCGCAGCAGCACCTTACTCCTCACTCTCTTCATCAACTTCAGTACCGTCTGCGTCATCGTCTTCGGTTTTCATTTTCCGACACTGAACGGTTGCGCACGTTTCGACGAAAACACCACCATGAGCATCATTGGGGGAGCAATAAAC
>JBAMBP010002177.1:0-188521 GCA_037044515.1 Phortica magna
CGCAAAACATAAAAATTATGTATTGCTACCCAAATAACTTACATTTCTGTTAATAACTTTATTTTTAAAAATAAAAAAAATCTGAAAGACAGTCTAAAAGCTTTGAAATACACATCAGTTCATACGGATATTTAACTGGTTTCTTTAAAATGAAGGTGGAAAAAAGAATTTTAACAAAAGATATTTAACTTATAAAAATAACAAAATGTGAAAGATTTACAAAAGCGAAAGTAAAATGAATAGAAGATAAATCCTCCTTTGGTATTAATGACTTTTTGAAGTCGATTTGGTATTGGTAAGGTTTCGAGAGAAATGTCCTTCCAAAGAGATTCGAAGTTTGCAATTGTCTTCTCGCGCGTTCTGGGTAAACAGACTTCTATTTCACTTTCTCTAAGCGCAAACCATATTGTACTGTTTATTAATTGAATTGATTTTGAGGTATTAACACACCTTTTACAAATCTTCTCCATTGATTGTCTTGCGTGGTCTCCCTGAATGTAATATAATTTATAACATATGTTTTATATTTTTTTTGGTCATTTATTTGATAATAAACAGTTTAACGGGGCACTTTGTAAAGTTTACTTGAGGTATCTACCTTCATACTTTATTACCATATTTTTTCGAACAATACCGTCAATCTCTGACACTACCGTCAAAACAAAAGACTTTTCAATTAGTACATCAAGGCCTTGCTTACTCTCGAATGTTAGAAATCGAAACAGAATTTATTGTCAAAATACTTTTTTCCTCCTTACTTTTGGTAATTTTTTACATTTAACCTAACAGAAAATGAACGCATAAAGAAAACCAATAAATATATTTTCGACATTAACAGTCATTATAACTTAGTTTGTTTTGAACATTGATAGGGATCCGTTACTTATCTCAGTTTATCAAAACAAGTAATTTAACACTGCTCACAACTTTGTCAAAGTACTTTGTCCGACTTTTGTGTACGATTAAGATTATTCGCAACTATTTATACATATATATTTACCCTTGACGTCATCGTCTTCGAGAGTTGTGCTCGACGAATCAGTGGATTCCTTAACCTGAGATCCTTCGCCTTTTTTAGTGATCATGCTCTTACCTACGAATACGAAAAATGTGTCATTGCATTAATTGTTTGAATCATTTCATAAAATGAGACTTACTTGAGAAATTTCTAGTAGCCAACATTGTGGTCAATATTGCACCCTTCAGCTTACGGCGTGCATTGAACTTCTTGAGACAGTCGACAGTCTCTTGACGATGCACAACAGAAGCGACACGCTCTCTTTGCTAAATAAATATACCAACAAAAGTCATATTTGGAAAAGCGTCAATGATATTTTTAAAAACATACGCATATCCATGGATGTTTCAATGCTTCGGCTGCAGTTATTCTTTTATTTGGATTGACCGTTAGCATTTGATTAATAAGATTCTTTGCCTCGGGCGTGACTGTGTCCCACTCAGGTGATGGGTACTGAAGACACAAATTACAAAATTTAACATTAACAAATTATAATTATATACGCCGCTCTTACGTCATAGGCGCCCGCTTTGATCTGCGAGTACAAGCGATGTTGATCTTCATCCCAAAATGGCGGATAACCAACTAACAAAATGTATAAAATCACGCCTAAACGATAATAGCAAAAAAATATTATTGTTTAAACTACGAATAAGTATAAACACTTTTAGGCCGTTCTTTGCCACTGTTACCATACATTACTCAATACGTATACGACACATATAGCACATCCACACAAAAAAAGCGTGTGTCAAATTGCCGTATGTGCTATCTGCTTATAAAGTAACATAAGCACAAAATAACATAGCCTTTAAAAGTTTCACAATCTTAAATTGTTTTAAAAGAACGCCTTTTTTTATTAAAAATATTGTTGCTTACCACATGCCCAAATATCTACCGATTTGCCATAGGGCTCCTTTTTTAAGACTTCGGGCGATAAATAGCCGGGTGTGCCAGCAAAGCCGAACCATGCTTGATGATCACCCTGTACTTCAATGGCTAGACCAAAGTCAGCGAGTTTCACAGCTGCACCCTTTGCCTTACTAGCTAACAGTAAATTCTCTGGTTTCAGATCACGATGCACCACACCATTCTGGTGGCAGTGATTGACCGATTCCAATATTTGTTGAATACAATGTGATGCATCAGCTTCTGAATAAAACTCGCGTGCAACAATATCTTCAAATAGTTCGCCACCGGTAACACTGCAATTGCATATTTTTCATATTTTCAATTGTTTTCAATCAATCAGGTCAAACTCACTAACACAAACACATCAATCAAACTACAACAGTTTTATCAATTTTCCTATTTTGCTTTTTACATTTCCTTTCAAGCCGTTACAGTTGAGAGAGAGTGCATCTTTGTTATCTCGTTTCATGTCCGTTTGTACGGACTGTTTAAGCTTATGATGTATGATGTACTATGTAATATTGCGACATATGCGTACCTAATGTTTTAGTTAAACGCATTTGTGGCTTACAGTTGTTGCGAAAACATGTGAATGTACACAACCAACCAACATCCCTCTCATGTCTGTACCGGCTTTTATTTATTTTTTATTATTTTTTTTCTTTTTATTCATTTTTTTTAACCAATACTTAGTTAATTTAGTTGTATTAAGTTCGTGCAATTTACAGGGTTAACAACAAAAGAACAAAAAAAACAAAAACATCCGTAGGGAGAAAAGGCTGAAGTATGAAGCTCAATAAACAATAGTCAAGTCATTGCGGAATACATTTTGCAAATACACTAACGCAACTAACAAAACGATATCGATTACTTGATTAGTTTACAGTTGGGTTTAAAATTGTACCATTGTGCACTAAGTAGTGTAGCGTAGTGTAAATAGTATTTACTTACAGATCAAACACAAGGTAATGATAGTTTTCCTCTTGTATGCTGTCGTGCAGTCGAACTAGAAAATAACGACATTAAAATGAATTCAAATTAGTCAGAACAAACAAAAAAAAAGGAGAACTTTAACAATCGCAAAATAAATCGTAAGTTAAAGAGCAAGAGGGAGAGAGAGATAATCCTGGCAGATTTCAGAATGCCGCAAATCACTAATAATAAACGTAGGATTATCAATGTAATTGCGATTTATGCTTGCGTGTTAGGCTATTGACATACAGCACTTATGCCTGCACCATATGTTTAGGTCCAACTCAAATCCTAATGGTGGTTAAGAGCACTTGACAAAATTATAAGGAAAACAGACAGACATGTATATATATTTTTTTGTAGATTTACTTACCTATATTAGGATGGTGTAACTTTCGACATATTCTTGCTTCACGCTCGAGCTTTTGAAAATCTAATTTGAATGACATGATCTCATTAGGTGAATATATTACTTATTTCTTTTTTTCAATTACCTCGTGCTGTAAGCTTTTTTGTGTTAATGATTTTTGCCGCAAACTCAAAACCAGTCGACTTCTGCACGCATCTTTTTACTATGGAAAACGCACCTCTGCAATTTAAATGATTAAAGCATTTGAATATATAGTATCTATGTACTTAAGGTCAAGAAGCTTACTTTCCCAGTTCCTCCTTGATGTCGTAGTTGTCCGAGAAACGCGTACAGGCTGCTGGTGCAGCCATCGCGATGGCACACTTGAGAAAATCTATGTCGGCAATGAAATCGGCACTCACACACAAAGTTTGTTGCTTTTGTTAAACGTCTGTAAAGTTCTTATCCACAAAAAATATGTTTATGAAGTGTTCACCAAAATGCAGCAACAAAAACTCTGTAAATAAACAAAAACAGCAAATTAATAAACAAAATAAATGCCATGTTATACTTAAGAACAGTGGTACGCATGGTCCATGATATCGATTTATTCACACTGTATTTTGTAAAGGGGAGCTAATCTATGAAATACCGCATATGCATATGCAAAGCAAAGAAGCAACCAATCTTTATTTGGACATAAATGCACAATTTTCTAGTTGTTGACTTGGATTTATAGTAAATTAATAATCAATTAAAAGTGTCAATTTAATTTTTTACATTACACATACATATATGTATGTGTATTGTACACAGAGCAACAAATACTTTTGTGCATCGATTTTTTTTTTAAGCTTACAAAAGCCATGTGTTTTATTTACACTATATACTACACACTAGATGCAAAAATAGTGTTAATAAATAAAAATAACTTAAATAAGTGTCTGGTTTCTTTACATTTTATTTTGCAAGTCTCCACTTAAGTTTTCTATGGATTTTCATCCCATGATTTTTAAATCGTCTCTAAATTAGTCCACTTTGCCTGTCTATAGTAGTAGCACACACGACTCTTTTCTTAACTTTATACTATATATTCATTCGCAATGTGAAAACAAGGACAAAACATAACAAAACAACAAGCTCAATTTTTTGCAACCCACTTTTGGCCAACAGATGTGTTTGCGCGTCTTAACAAAACTAGGTATGTTTATTTACTTTTATCTATTCGATATACTTGGCCATCAAACGTACCGATAATGTTATCGGTTTGTTCTATCGTGCATAAATACGACAAAGTTTTTGGTAGAGACTAGCACGAATACATTTAGTTCGCGTTTACTCCCAAATTATCCGAAACACCAAAACAAATAAATGAAACGAATTTGAAACACTCGTATTTGATTTGTTTGGTTTACACAGACAAAACGGTACGTATGTATACCATTTGAAACATTTATATTTGGTTTACTTGGCATCTAAAAATGCGAATGAAAACAAATATAAATAAATACAAGTTGCACTTCGAAGAGACTTGCTTTCGTTCTTGCATTTTTGACAGTTGCAAGTGTCAGCTATGTTCATTGAACATGCAACAAGTCAAAACTTAAAATAAATAAATGCATTTGTAAGTTATCCGATAGTTCAAATTATTTGGTTCTCTCATCACGCATATTCGTTTCGTTTGGTATTTGGAAGTGCAGACATTCGTACCGCTTTATGTATTGTAGACGCTTGGGTAACGTTAGAATTCCTTTTAAATACACATTGGGAACACAATACCAAAATTGGCACTTATGATGGAAATACACACATACACGTTGCTAAATATCGATAAATCAATAAAATATACGGCAGCCATTTAAAAAAAACAATGGATAACAACATTCTTAAAAATTACCAAATTTTTGGATATCGACTAAGGGACATTTATATTGGCTGTCGAGTCTGAAAAATTGCCAAAAACAACCAAAAAAAAAGGAAAAATTGGCATCACTAAGGACACCCAATGCATTGTATGGTGACAGACCCATGACGGAAGTAAGGTAACGTATGTTTACTTGAAAAATAGTGTACCATCAGTCAGTTAATCTGCAAACTTTCAGTTTCGGAGCTAGCAGTGTGTTAGCGATTAGCTATATATATATGTTCGTTTGAAATGCCATGTCCCATGAGTTAGTTCAATTGAAAATATTGAATTTCGGAGTAAGCGTCTTACAGAATTTTAAGAATCGTATAAAAAGAGCGACAAAAACGTTATAAGCTTTGTCGGCTCGTTCCTGCGGCGGATTGATATTACTTTGTTGGGTTGTTTGCTGTCGCAACATATGGCGGTGTTGGGTAACTCGTTGTTGGTGCATATTTACGCCATGATTAATTAGATTATAACTTTAGATTTCTTCAAGTTGAGTTTGATTTTACTCATGCATTAATGCCAATTTAAGTCACCTTATTCAACACATATCGCACTTTTATGCAGAACTAGAGACAAAATGAGTTTCGCTTCGTTTTGAATAATTGTTTGTAAAGCCGTGTCCCTAAAAGGTTAGTTGCCAGAATCAAGTGGCTGTCAAGCCAATATGGCTTGATGCCAATTTTGCTATTCATACAAGGGCGTAGCCAAGGAGGGATTCGACCTTTTTTTCTTTTTGACTCAAAGCTTTGCTTCAATCAGCACTTTTGTAGGGTCGTCCCCTATCGTTAGGACGTCGCAGGATTGCTCTCGGGGCCATAAATTGATTTGTGGAGCTAAAGACTCTCTTAACTCAGCTAAGTTTCTGTATCCCAAGACGTATTAACAGATACTTTGTTCCTTTGTTTCTTAATGGATGCACAACTAACTACGTGATGACAGACTTCTTGCAACAGAGACTAAAAGGATCTTCAAGTAATTTTTAACCTGTTCATATGTCTTTGACTACTCATGGGTGACCCCACCTGGTCAGAGGCATCTAGTAACAAGAGGTCTAAATTAATTTGTTTATAGTTTTTCTATTTTTATATACACCTTAACAAGACAGTAATTTACATATTTTCATTAAATGAAACAAATAAATAAATATCACCAACAACAAAACATCAATTAGTCAAATCAGCGCTTTTCAACAAACATTTAGAAGGAAGTTATGTTCCGTGTAATATACACACGTAATATGTGTAATGTGTAATATCTTCGCAAGCGTTTGGTTTTTAAGTCGTGTAAAGGGACGGAAATGCGTAATAGGAAGCTGGCTCAGCGCACGCTATTGGTAGTGACAATCAGTCCTAATTTATACATGCAAGTAACAATTGACCAATCAACTCAAAAAATTTAATATTTTGTATTTTAACGAAGGGCGGTGTAGTTGAGTATACTCGATAAAATATACTGCATACACGGTAGGCGGTGCCACCCAAAACAGTATAAACGCTATCTTCGCCGTTGCCGAAGATTCTATGCTCTGCACCCTGCACACACTGTATATGGAGTTTGTTTCACACCAAATGTATGTAACACCAAGAAGAAGGGGAGTGAGACCCTACAGAGTATATGTATTTTTAATCAGGATGACAAAATAAGTCGATGTAGCCATGTCCGCCTGCCTCCCTCCCAACAACTATTTTTTTTGGTTGCGTGCTGTTTCGAGTTTATAAAAACCCAATTCACATGCTACTTATTTGAAAAATTGTATTAAAATGCTCCCGTCTATATCGAAACATACGTCATACATCACCAAATTCATTTTATGTCAACATAATATTCATGTTAACATTTGAATTTGGTCCGTTTGTGATCAAAATGACGGGCTGATGGAGCTGTCTAGTTATAAGAATTGATCGTAATGACGAATTTCACTGTATATACTTCGTATGATCGGAAATGTCTCCATCGCACTAATACAAACTTCAGGACATAGTTATAATTCTATGTACTGCGCGAAGAGTATGTATACTTAAGAAAATGTGAGTTTTACAGATCAAAATTTCAAACTAAAGGACAAAGTTAAAATGCTCTGTTTGCAGGAGTAAAAAAAGTTAGTAAAATTTGGAAAAACTGGATTGTGGGAAGGATATTTAATAAAAACATACAAAATATATGAAACCGCTATTTGTACAAGTGAACACACTTTTACATACTGTGGCGTTTATATGCCAAAACTTATAATTTTACGAAAAACTAGAAAGGAAGCTATTTTCGGCTTTGCCGAAACCTTATACTCTTGCAAGCGTTTTCACAATTATTTTTACTGGGAAACTTTCCCCCCGTTTTTTTCAATAAGAGTCATATACGGTTTTGAAGATTTAGGGGTGTAATTACGCCCATTTTGTAATATTTTTTTAGGTAGTTATTCCTACCTTATCATACTACACAACATTTTGCGACTTTCTATCTCGTCTGCTTACAGATAAATCCCATTTTAAAGTTTTTCTCTGTAAAGTCGGTGCCACGCCCCTGTGTCTGATTCTTATAAAACTTTAGAATATAGTAGTAATAGTTCTTTCGGTGAGCCACATGCTATAGTCGTCCGATCTTCACCAATCTTGTTTTCAATGCGTTTTCTAAGCAAAAACCTAATTTTTGGTTGATCGTTTCTATGGCAGCTATATTCAATAGTAATTCGCTGATTTTTACAAACAAACTGCCTGCAAAGATAAGAAAATTTTTCTGCGTTAAAATTTCTTTTGATGCTATGCTATCTCCTCCTTCAGGTTTAAAGCTGTCGATCGAAGTTATACAAATTTTACACAGACCCTTGAAACTTATTACCATAAACCATTGGTCGGAACCAGTATGTTCAGACCACTGGTACCGGTAGCTCTCATACGAAAAGCAGGAGAAAAGTTAACAAAATATATATCGTTGTATGAAAAACGTTTTTGGTTGGTGAGATAGATAGCTGAAATTTCACAAGAAGTAATTCCATGTGCCCAGGCCAAATGTCAAATGTTTGATTGAGATCGGAACTGGTACATGCCATACAAAATTAAGAAGAGAAAGAAAATAAAATTTAAGTATTTGTATGGAAAACTTTTTTGTATCTTAACCAATTGAGTTAGGCGGCTTAAAAACTGTTTCGATGCCAAAATGGGCGTGTCACCGCCCACTTTTAACCAAAATAAATAATTTCTTCATCTCTGGCATTCAATGAGGTATCACAATGAAAATTGATAAGTAGGATATGTAGAGACAGAGAAATAAGATTTAAAAAAAAATGGGCGTGGCACAAAAATGTAGTGAAAAGTATACAATCTTCGGCGATATTACTAGTTTTTTTATTTCTAAAAGTTAATTTTGCAGTTCACTTTCATACAACTTGAGATAAAATACGCAAATTTTATTTTCAAGTCCATTCGATAGTCGACTGAGACGTTGCGAGGCTGTGCGCGTGCGTGCGTATGATAAATAATTTGGTTATGACAGCTAAATTTCACGGCTTTTATTATACTCTTGCAAAAAGAGTATATTAACTTTGTCATGAAGTTTGCAACGCAGTGAAGGAGACATTTCCGACTATATAAAGTATATATATTCTTGATCAGCACGACGAGACGAGTTCAAATAACGATGTCCGTCTGTCTGTTTCAATGCGATTTCCGCAGAAAATTTTCTTCTCCTTGCAGGTATTTGGTATGTAAAATTCAGTTTGATCTGATGACTATAGCATATAGGTCCCATAGGAAAGATCGTTCAAAAATGATGTTTTTGCTTAAAAAACCGCGTATTTTGCACAAAAACTTTTTTGACATCAACAAAGATACCGTGCAAAAATGGTCAAGATCGGGCTACTATAGCATATAGCTCCCATAGGAACGGTCGTTCAAAAATGATGTTTTTGTTTAAAAACAGCGTGTTTTAGGAGTTATCGACCCAATATTTTGCACAAAAACTTTTTTGATATCAATAAAGATACAATGCAAAAATGGTCAAGATCAGGCTACTATAGCATATAGCTCCCATAGGAACGATCGGTTAAAAATACTGTTTTTGTTAGAAAAACTTTTTTGTTCTTGAATTTAAGCAAACCAAACTTTGCTATTACGTGTTTTTATTAATGCCTGACTAAAATCCAGAATTTTATAAAAATCGGACATAAGGGCGTGGTACCGCCCATACAACTAAAAACTTAAAAATGAGACTTCTTTGTAAACAGACGAGATACAAGATTGAAAAATGTAGTGAAGTTTGACTACATTGCCTTCTTAAAGACAAATTAGAAAATGGGCCTGGCTACGTATATGATTCTTATTGGAAAATTAAAAAAGGATTTTCTAATAAGAATAATTGTGAAAACGTTTGCAAGAGTATATAAGTTTCGGCATAGCCGAAAATAGCTCCCTTACTGGTTATCCTTAAACTTACACATTAGGATTTGAATAACAGAATTGGCATCATTGATGTTGATGGAAACATACAAGTTTATTGATTTCCCTAATTCAATAAAAATATACGACTGATATTTAAAACAAAAAAAGTTGCTGATAACATTATTAGAAGTGGCCAACTTGTCCAGTGGACTCGCGCAGGAATAATAAATAATTGATTTACTTACCTGAAATTACTAGGTTGCAGTTATACCATAACATTGACCCCCGCTGCCTACCCACTGCAGGATTTTATTAAAGACCGGTTTGCTTCACAAGCTTGTCGTTCCGTTAGTCGTTTTTTTTTTAAACTCCTCGGACTGATTAGTTCTTCTAGTGCTGCACAGGCTCTCAATTAAATATGCATAGCATTCAGGATCCATATATTAAGTTATATAATTTCATCTCTCAACTGAAACCTTTTCTATTGCACTTTGACCCACTGTTCTTTGCTTTCTGTTTCTTAAAATGCTTCGTTTATTTTCTTGTGGACTGATGAACATTTTCTACAATTTCATAATGCTTAAGATAGGCATGTCCAATTCAAATAAATTTTTCCAATTGAGTTAGGGACAGAATACAATTAATATACAAACATATACATATGTACACTTAATGTTTTTGTTAGTAAACTTAGTTTTAAAAATACTTTTTAATAAAAAACTAAAACATTTTTATCGTTTTTATTATATTAAATATTTAATATAATTTCAATGAAAACGCAAGGAGACAATGCTGAATTAACTGCATATCGATATAATTGATTTTTAGTTCATTTTCCTTTTAATCAATGCAAACTGATTGAAAAATATACAGACATTTAACAAATACACATATCTACACACCTGCGCAAATACACACAAACCAACTGACAAACACACACACACACACATATATATATATATATATATATATACGTACAATAAATATACCCAGGCAATCGTAAAAAAGGCAAATGAACAAATTCTCAAAAAGTTTTCTGTTTTCTTGCTGTTGCTCCTCTCCATATTCTGTTTCCAACCAACCAAAAATTGTGCCAAGCATATTCCGTTAAGTTAGATTCACAGCTGGTCTGGCTTATGTTTACTTCAAATGTTACTTTTACATGAGTTAATAAAAGTTAGCTATTTTTTGATACAGTGCTGCTACTGATTGCAATTGACAATACGTACAAATTTGTTGTAAAATTTGTGCATTCCAAACGAGCATTTAAGCAACATTCAGCTTGTTGAAAAGTGTTGAGTTTTAATTTTATACTGTTCCGAAACATTTTGAGACCACAGAGAAAGGTAAATTACTAATGACGAATGTTAAAATTATGTTACCAATTGAATAATGGTTAAAATTGCAAAACTTTATTTCTAATAACAACAGTAAATCTATAATTTTTACTGAATTCTATTCCTTTTTGGTAAAATGTTTATCCTTACTTCTTTGTTCCTTTATCAATAAAAAAAGTGGCAGCACTGCTTGCTAGTGCGCAAAGAACGATTCGCTCCTCTCACACTCGTTGCACTTAAATACGAGCACTCATTATTCTTCTTCTTATGCTCTCATCCTATATTCGAATAAAAATCGATTTCCTTCAATATTTTACATGAACGATTAATAGAGGCGATTTAACTTCTAATTCGTAAAAAACCTTTACTTTTAATAAAGCTTTTTCTCTAATTATTCACATTTTTATTTCTATTTAACGCGTATTTTTAAAAGTAGCGGTACTTAACTTTATTATTATTTTATAAATTTTTCCACTTCCTTAAAATTATATGACATTTTGAATGACATTTTCCCAATTTACTTTACCGAAAATTTTATTCGAATCAGAGCACAAAATGCGACAGGTGTTTTTCCGCTAAAAGTTCTTGCTGCCAAGAAGCGAATAATATGTCTGTGCAGGGTTGCAACCTCGTTTACGTTCGGGCACAGAGTGTCCCGTTAGCTTTTGCGCGTGCTTTCGTTTATTCGTTTTTTTTCGTAAGGCAACCGCGTTAGTGTGCCTGTGTGTATATATAATGTTTAATGCGCATATCCTTAATGTTAAAAAAAAAAACAATCCCAACACGCCTCTTTTTTTTAAGCTCTCACGATTTCTGGCCTCAATAAAAGTGCGTGACTCCTTGGGTAGCAATCGCTTGTTGGCGCTCTTCAGATGTCAGTCTTTCACTCTCTAAATCTCTTTTTTTCAGCTTTTGTCGATAATACGGATAATATTGCCAAAATGAAATATGCCTATGTTGCATAGCGTCGCACAGCAAGATGAGTCTGTTAAGTCTGCAAAGGCAAGGTCACTGAAATAGTCGGTTTAAACAACCCGAAGTACAAACTGCTTTTTGAGTTGCATGTCGCAATTCAACGTTGCCGTTTTAATATTGAGCATGTGCCCAACAATGTTGATAATTTACTACATTGAGATTTTAATGACTTTTGGAAACCTTTAATCGTCCCTACCATAGTTAATAACAAAACAATAAACTTGCCTTATCTTTGTTACAGTGTCCGCACAACACAAACGTTACTGTTTTTTCAAAACTGCCATGTCCGTTACAATCCATCGCGCTCTTTTTTGTATATTTAATTTTTTTCCGAGAGTTAAGCGCTGCTTACAGCAACAGCAGCGCCTTACCGCTAATCAGTCGACAAAGGCAACGATTAATGGGTCTACTCACTTATCCAGTGCAACGGTCTTTCTTGGCACTACACTCTTTTTCGCAGTATTCTCTCACGCTTACGCGCTCTCTCACTCTCTGGTTAATAATTTTCACTTGGGTGGTAGCTGATTTTTAGACTACAAAAATTGTAAGCCTTGAATCGAATACTAAAAATTGACACAAAAATGTTAAATGTATTTGTTGGTCATCGTTGTCGCCGTTATTTTTCCCGTCGTTGTCATCACATTGTACATACATATGTCTAAGTTTATGTTGGCCTAGTTGATTGAATGTGTATGTGTTGCCGAACTGAGTGCTTTAGCATGTATGTATGTATGTTTCTTAATATGTATGTGTTATTCATACACATATTTTTTTTAACAAAAATATATTTTTCTTTTGCGCAAAGCAGATATTTTTTCGTTTATAATTTTTTTCGGTCTACAAAAATAAATCCGGAATTTTTCAACAATGCCTCAACGATTTCTTTACTTACTTCTTTCAGTTGTTGTTGTTCTATTCGTGAGTTCGTCGGCTCTGTTGGTACAATAGCGGCTCTCGCTGTGCTGCTTTTTTCGTTGACTTTTTGTTTCTTCGTTGTTGTTGCTGTTTGCTGCCTTACTGTTGTTGTTGTTCCTTGCGCATACTATGTACATGTGTTTTTCTGTTGCCTTGTTGCTGTTTTTTTTATTGCAGCTTTTTTTCTTCGCTTCTTTAATTTTTACTTTTGACACTTTTAATATTTGTACGTTTATTAATATAAGCGTACAACACGGACAGTCATTTAATTACACGTTTACTAAAATGAAAATTAACGGCACTTTTGATTGTTTTCTTTTTAATTTTATGATGTTTATTTGAAATCAACGATTTTTCGCACTTGTTTCTTTTTTGTTTTCTTAAATACGCTTAAGCATTAATTTATATGCATCTATATGTACATATGTATATATTTAGTTACGCATACACATTAACATACAATGAGATATACATATGTATATGTGCCAATACATATATATATATATATATATATATATATGGTATACAATACATACATATGTATATATGAAATATACACACTTGCATGTGTATATGCACATATGTATATACCTACATTTAGCCAAAGCACAAAACCGAACCACTCCGAATGTTTGACCAAATGCGTGATGGGGACTGTGGGGCGGTAACTCTACTGTTTAATGTATTTTTTTTTTTTGTTTTTGTGTCCTCAAAGCCTTTGTCCGTTTGGCGTTCCGTTTACTCGGAAAGCAAATGTCAAACTGAGTTGGAACATTTTTTTAGGGAATTTGAAAAAGCTATCCGGAGATGTGTCTCTCACGCCTGCCTGTCTGCCAAAAAATTCCGCCGGAGATACTCAAATCTCAACTATGCTTGATGTCTCTTATCAAATCTCTTGTTGGCGCCGTTCAACTGAGCACAACCAAAGAGAGGGACCATGACAAGATCGCGCATGACCGTTAAAAACTGTGTGTCGTAGAGTGTTGCCAACTGTCTGTTAGCTTATGAAAAAGAGCCTTTGGCAGCTTCTTATATTAGACAAAACGAGCTGACAGCTTTAATTATTTAACGTTACATGGCAACATATGGCAATTACGGCAGACTACCATTTTAATGTAAAGTTAAAGTTCGAATTCCCAAAGGTCCGTTTAAAAATAATAAAGTATGCAAGCAAATATTCTATATAATATGTTAGTATTATTTAATCCGGAAATTTTTTATTTATTTATATAATTATTTTTGTATAAACGTGTAAACTATTTTTTAGTTTTTTTTTGTTCGAATATCTTAATTAAAATCACAAACATAATATATAAATAAATTATACAAAAATTAACTTTAATCCATAGTTCCAGACCAGGAAATATCAAAAATTGTAAGTACTAATAAAATTTCTACTGAGAGTTACAAATGACAAGGCGAAAGTCATTGCATTCTTTTGGGGGAATGTTCAGTTCTTTATCTTTTTCTTGCTTGTTGTCTCTTAAAATTATAGCTCAGTAGTCATGCGATTTGTTAAAACCTGAACGCGTTTGGCATTGCAGCTCTTGCAAAGTACATGATCGTCCAAAGGATAACAACCTCGACCCTCCGCTTCCGAAGAGAGCAATAGACCGCAATCCTTTTGAAGCATGAAGCAAAGTAAAAAATTTAATAATTGTAAAATTTTTTATATAAAATTCAATTGAAAATGTGCAATTTTGTAGTAAATGATTTAACATGTGTAGTCACATGCATAGCTAAGTTTTCAAAATGTTAATGTTTCTCATACCAACTATTTCACATTCAAATACTCAATGTGTGCCTAACATCAAATACGACTGTACACGTTAGGCTGTCAAATGTGCTAAGCAGCGCAATGAAACATAGACCACAAGCCCTAACCACTATTATTTCGGACCCTTAGGTGTTTTCGTCATTAATAATTTTAAATCTGTATTTTTAACATTATTTTAATTTAGGGTATGCGGTAACGAATCACAACAAATATATATCAAGTCAGTTAGGCTGGCTTTTAGTTTGAATCACGATATAAATGCCGAGTCAAAACCAGAAAGAAATTGCACGAATTAGACATTCCCTGAACCTTCATATTGTAACGACTTTTAATTTAAAAGAGAATTCATTTCCATTCAATATCATATATAACAATTTTTACTCAAGACCAATTGATTCCAGAGATATAACGATTTTGTTGTTATCTCTTTCTCAAAAGGCAACCGAAAAAATACGACTTTTATAATTACTGTCCCCTGACCTTTAAACTAAGTACCGGAGGGAAAAACCAAAATAAACTGATCTGCTTAATGAAAGGGAAATTTGGTTCTGTCTATATGAGAATATATAAACTTTATAAGGTCTGCTACGCATCGCTTTAGGTGTTACATACATTACCATAGGGTACAGGGGTATAATAAAAACTAAAAAACTGAATAAAATAATAAAAATTGGAAAAATTTAAAAGTAGTTAGTAAGATTATTAAAGTGAAAAACACCAGCTAGTCGAAGGGGAAGACAATTGAACCGTCGGACAAGACATGCAAAAAATATAGTAGAGTAGAAAGATACGCAGTCATTACCAGGACAAATGATATCATACAAAAATGAAGAAGTAAATTATCCAACATAGTTTTTGAGCTCATTTGAATTTAAAGGGATATGATAAGAATATGAGGTATTGGTTCTTTTAAGCTGTGAGCGACTGTAGACTGACATATTAGTTTAAAATATTTAAAGTTCTTTTCATAACATTCTTGTGATTTTATTACCTGCTAGAAACTAAATTTAATTGTCAGGTTATGGAATAGCACGATCAGGACACCATGCTGAAGCATCAGTACGAAATCTCACAAACAGGAACAATTTAGTTTGGTAGTTTTTCTTTAGATTTTTAAATGCCTAATGAAAACAATGCAGTCATGCTTTACTACAATTTCGGACTCTTCTATCTTGTCTGCTTTTCTGAGAAACCCCAATTTTAAGTATTTCTCTATATGGGCGGAGCCACGCTCTTATGTTCGTTTCTTTTAAACTATGGAACATAGTCAAGTATTGAAAAAAAAAAACACGTAATTACAAAGTATTGTCTGTTTATATTCAAGAACAAAAAACATTTTCTAACATAAGCCTTATTTTTGACCGATCGTTCCTTTGGGATCTATATATATGCTATAGTCGTGTGATCTTTACCATTCTTGCACAAGGTCTTTGTTTACGTCAAAGAAGTTTTTTGAGTCAATAACGCCAAAAACACACCATATTTCAAGCAAAATCCTCAATTTCGACCGATTACTCCTATGGAAGGTATATGCAAAACTAATATACTCTTGCACCATAAGGTACAGGATATAAAAATGCAATAATATTATCAATTGTTTAAGGAATCAGTTACAACTAACAATTAACTGTTTATTTTGTTTTTTTTTTTAGGAGTACATTCAGTGAAGCACCTTCAAACTGTTAGCTCAACTTCAGGAAACTTTATATAAAAAAAATGATAATGATAATACAATACAATGATATACAATATAGGGGTCTTGTTCCTGGCAATTTGCATTTTAATTGCATCGTGTCTAGCAATTGTAGCAATCGTAATTCCTTATGTTACAAGGCAACAACAGCAGCCCTGAATTTGACACGCCTATTTACAGGCTTTTGTTAAAGTTTATTTTTAACAGTGACAAATAGAGTTCCCCGAATATGGGGGTTAGATTCGAAATTCTTATCGTTTATGAGAACTGCATTTTTTATGGAGAAATGGAAAGGAGGGGAAAACATTGTGGTGTCATTTTGTACTGCGTCTTTTATCCGATTTTAATGTTTTAGCGTATAGTCTTTTTCAAAGTCAAACTTTATTCAATTGTTAATTGTAAGTTTTAACTGTAAAAACTTACAATTAACAACTAATAAACTGTCAATTATTTATTGTCACAAAAAAGGAAAGGTACAAAGGCGCGTACATTTAATCAGACCCACCTAGCTGTAAAGATTATGATACGCTAAATCCGAATCTGGGGTCAGATAACTCATATACCCCCCAGTCCAGTCATTTGCGAAAAACCGAAGAAAAAATATTCGAAAAAATAGAAACACTGCATACATTGGAATGAACATATCATTGGTACTGTAAATTAACAGATTTCTAGCTTTCTAATCGTTTTTAATGTTACATCCACAACAAGCAAAATGTGGATCCGATGCCGGTTCCAAATCAGTAAACTAAGTTGGGATATAGTTTATGAGAATGTTCAAGAAACATACAAAATCGTGTTCAAAATGTTTTTTTCATTTTATACCATAAGACGATACTATTTCCAAGCCTATAAATTGATTTAATAAAATTCAGTTCAGATTTTGCAATTTTTCTTTGGTATTTCGCAATATACTTGAATTATTGGATCCATATGAGCGTGTCGAAATCCCTCGTTTTTACATTCATTATCAGTATCAAAAGAGAAGTCGATTTAGCTATGTCCGTCTGTCTATATGACCGCGTCCATCTCGAAACTATAATATACAGATCAAGTATATTTTGTGGTTCCTTCCGGGTTTAAGTTAAATGGTGAGGCCCATATAAATAAAGCTACTTCGATTTAAAAATTTACAAAAATTATATTTTTTCGGTTGTCTATTGAGATAGGAACATGAAACTTGAAGTGTGTATAGCTAACATGAAACCTAAACAAATATTTTATAAACAATGGAGTGTTGTTAAAATGTTAATATATCCTACAAGAACGAAACTTTGTAAGTATGGTATTGAGATAGAGCGTAATAAGATTCAATCATAATATGAACTAGTTTGTTTGTGTGTTAATTAATTGTTATTATTTTTTAACTTGCTACCAAATTTTGTCCAACACTGCTACATATACTATATATATGTGTGTAAATTTATTTAAATAATGTTAAAAACAAGTTGAAAATTATAAACGCCAAAATTAAGTAACTGTACGAATGTTCTTATGGTGGTTAGGGCTTGCATATATGTATTTAAAAACAATGGCGTACCTCACACTTGTAGCATTCCAAATGAAAGCTGCGATCGAGCGCAACGACACGTATAGTCTCCTCCTGTCCCGTTTCAGGCATTATGGGTTCCTTACAAACACAACAACGTGGCGCAAATTTTCTGCAAATTTTACACATTAAAGTTGTTACAACAAATAAATGGGAATCATCGTATACACACTTGTGAAAATCGGTAATACAATAGTTTTGATTGGTCGCATCGACAGTAAATGGAATACCATCAAGACTATTGCCGCAGACGACGCACGTAAAGCACTGCGGATGATACGGCTTTCCAGTCGCACGCAAAATGCGCTCAAGTATCGGTTTCATGCAAACGGAGCATTTCTCTAATGTCTGTAAATAATCGTACTCACAATATGGTTTGCCTTCGAGAGCATAGAATGGTTTCCCTTGCAAATTTATTTGACATTGCCAGCATGTAAAGCAAGCAATATGATAAATCTGATCCATTGCTGTGCAGCCATTATTCTCGCCGAGCACACGTTCGTTGCACTTGAAGCAAATTCCTGCAGAAAAATTACGATTAATTGTGATGTATGTGTTGTGTCTTGCGCTTAAACATAAGTACATTTACAAAAACATACCATAATTTTCAACATCATGCGTTGGATTCATTGAATGTACAAGCAAATCGGTGAGCGTTTCAACTTCACTTTCTTTACGATAGTTTGCGCCAACTTGGCCGACACTATTTAAAGTTCCGCCACTGGCATAGATAGGCGTATTTGTGCCGCTTGTATTTATATTGGCCAACGTTGAGAGGTTGGCGCTTGTTGTGCTACCCGAATTTTGGCCGCCACCATTCACATACGATGCGTACATTAGATAATTGGAATGTGAGGACATTGCGCTTGGTGGACGTGGATTGATTGGCTCATATATTGAATCATAAGCGGAGGAATTCTGTAAAAAGAAAAGCGGTATTGTAATTGTGTCTAAAATAACGGAAATAAATAATACAGAAGCACACGACAACAACACACAGAAAAATCAAGAGGCGGCTGGTTTTCCCTCAAAGTTACTAGTATGTTACACAGCGGTACATGTGATATACATTAATCTATCACATAATAATCAAGAAATGAGTGACATCTTCAAACATAAGAGTAATTATGTATGTGTGCATGAAGCGATAGAAGGAAGTAGCATTGAAGCACCTGTTGTGTGTGTGCAATGAGATTCTTTATACATGACATGTGCTTTAATCAAAAATACCTGAGATGAGCAGCCATAGCCGTAATAGTCCGAAGAATTTTGGCTCTGTTGCGACTATTTAAAGAAGAGAATTAGCGTATGAAGAAAGAAATGTGTTACAAACAGTTTTAAGTGTTAGGAAGCAAAAAGGAGCGTGACACAAATGTTAGTATTTTTAAACAAATTTAATAAGGTTGGAAAAAGAAGGTTGAAGAAAAAGGACTTACCTGTGGTGATGGCAAATAAGTCGAATAATCGTTGTATATTGTATTGTTCATTGTAGTTGTTGGTTGCATAATAGCGTCATTTGTCGCATTAGCACCTTTGTTGGCGTTCCCCTTAGCAAAAACATCGGTGGCACGTCGCAGTTCGCTATAAGAAGAGCTAACGGGACTTGGTGGTGGCGGCAGTTCGTCCTCTAGTTCATTTGATGGATTTGTTGAGATTGTTAAGACTGCATCGTTTTTTGGTGTTGTTGCTCCCAAACCTTGAAATGTTTTATTCACTATTTAGAAATTTATTTTTAATGTAACAGTTGAGTTGACAGTAATATTATTATTAAATTATTTCCTTAATTGTTATTAATTAATGATTTTAAAAAGAGATTTACAAGAATAAATTTTGCGAAAAGCACATGCATATCTGCTAATGGATCGTTTCAGCCATAATATTTTGAATAACAGGATGCTACTGTATGCCGAATAGAATATCTCTTTATTGGTATATGTGATAAAGATCCATAGCGGACATAAAAATTTTTCAAGTAGTGCATAACACACACTAGGATCGAAATTCTGGATTGATTGGCACAATCATGACTTGAATGCCATTGAAAATTTATTCAAGGATATAAAAACGTTGCTTCGAGACAATACATTGCAAAAAAGGAAGAATAACATACTTTGTTTCTGCTGCATAAAATTTGCGTATACATTGGCAGTTTCATTATTCGTGCCTCTCTGATTACTGATTCTTTCTTCATTTTTGACAATTTCATCAACATGAATATTCTTATAAGCCTCATCTCCTTTTACACGTAGATTTGAGTAAAGTACATCGCTTCCAATCAGCGAAGTTGATGATAGCTTCGGTATAGTCGTTGTTGACCTTGCCTTCGGCATCAGTTGCTGACCACCCAATAGACCTTTTTTTTCCATTTGCTGCTTGTGGTAGGCCAAAGCCTCCAATTGCTGTTCCAATACCGCCGGATTATCCAATGTTGATTTGCTCGTCTTGCAGAAAATGCTGTTTGGTGCTTCATCGCGTTTACGTAGTAAAATGCTGCTTCCACTTTGCTTTAACCCCGAGTCAGTATTTTGCAAGGGACGTGAGTACAGAGGCTCTTGGGCATCGGTGACGATTTTACTTTGCGGCACCTAAACAAAATAAAAAATTTTCAAATCTTTTCAATTGAATTTTCCTTTACTTTTAGCAAACAACATACAGAACAATTTAGTTTTTAGATTATATTTTAACTCTGAATTGTCGAATGTTTGAAGCAAGTGATTTACAGCATAGATAAATATAGAAAATATTAGAGTTGTCAAAAATCAAGTTCGTCTTATGTTTTTAGCTAAATGTGCAACACTTTCGACGGTTAAGCGTTCAAAGAAACTTTCAATTTCAATTGTCGTATGTTTTATGTTGCATAGTGAAACATGGGCGTTCTTTACAAAACGAACATCGAAAAATCGATAAGCCAACACATGTACATATAATTTCAAATATAAATAATAAAATTGTTGTCTACCTTTCTTTGCGGATTACTTCCCACAGTTGATGCTGAAGATGCATTTTGTATGCCGTTGACGAGCTTGTTGACTTTGCCTGCGTTGGCTAAACTAAGTTGTCGCAATTGCTCTTGTAAATCCATTACTAGTAACAAACCAGATCAGTGTGCCTGGATTAGCAAACAATTCCAAAAAGAGTACAATAGAAAAATTCAACTACATATGTTACATTTTCAACAGCAATTTCAACAAATATTCGAACTGAAGTTTTAGACTAAATATGCAATTACAATGATTTCACTGACGTTAAATAGCACGTCGCAGATAGAATATTCTGAAAATCAACACAAACATGAGAATAGCGTTGCCAAATTGGCCATTAAATGCCTGTTCTTTGGCCATTTTTCAAACTCGACAGCCACTAACAACGTCTCATAGTCGACAGCCACATTTTTGTAAATTTTTACGAATCTTTACACCAACCTTATTTTCAATTATGGCTGACGTCTAGTTTAATGATTTATTGATTTATAAACTAAATTGTGATAATATGGTGAGATTTTGACGAGCCCCTCTTCCTGTATCTTACGAAAGATTTTGAACCCATCCACCCTCCACTCCTCTCCTATGTTAGAGATTTGACAGATTTTGGTAGACAACCTGGCATATTTTTTTCTAATGTAATTTATGGACGTCCCCTAAGATGGCCCAATGAGGAAGAATTAGAAAAAGTGTTCGGAAAGACAAAAAGAGTTTTATTTTCTGTTTTTTCAATTGAAGTGACTCATTGCACTCGCCAATTCAAACAAACATACGTCAGCCTTTTTCCAGTTAATCACTAACCCACTGCTTGCTCGAAATTTGAAAATTATTTACAAGTGTACTGGCTCATGGCATTCTAATTTTTCAAGAGAACATACGTTACCTTAACTTCAATCGACTGTTACCACACTGTTAATGCACTGTAAAAACGCCGCTAACACGCTGTAAGTCCAAATACGCTTAAAACAGCAAACGAGTTACTTGTTCATTTATAAATACAAGAGCCACATTTATAAGAGTTGACAGTTTGAAAAGATTTAATAAATTTTGCATGTTATCCGGGCCGGGGGAAAAAGAATTTTAAACAGACAATACATTTTTTAAAACAAAATCGTGATTGAAAACAGTTAAAGTCATTAATAGAGCTTATTGGATGTGGATATGAGGTTTCCGAAAATGATGAGGACGAATAAGTAGTTTGGAAACCAACAAATTTGAAAACCCCTGATCATCGGAGTACGACTTGACATCTAAGAAGAATGGCTATGTATAGAAGGCCGCTCCGCGCGTAGATTTCGCAAATTTATAGAGTATTTTATGAACTCGTGAAAATTCGAAGTACAGAATATCTAGAAAAGTCCGACAGGTACCATACAATTTAAATTTTTATAAAGTCTGATTTCACAATTGTTAGATGCGACAATTGGCGGTAAAACCATGGATGGTGGTGAAAAGCCGATTGTAAGCCTAGTGCTACATATATTGATCAATTAAAGTGGAGGATGTTATACCGGTAGAGACATAGCTTCACATCTAGACATAACTAGTTAGTAGTCAATACAAGATCTGGAGATCTATTAAATCTAACAAATTATCCAGAAAGTAATGGTGCCCTGAAGGTACCAGTGGGACCAAGCGATGTGAGGAATGTTGAAATCGTCTGTACTTGATAAGAAAAACTCTATCCTGTGTGAGGTCATATATCGCTTTTATCAAATAAACGGGGTTCAAATATACCAGACCAGAGCCGGGTGGAATGTATGAACATGTAATGAAGAAAGTTAACTGAGCTACACTGATATTTACTCCACTAAATTCTATATCAGCAAGCATACCGAGCTGGAAAACTCAAAACGAAGACGTAAATTTACTGCTATAAGAACACCACCTGTCGGAGACGAACTTTATTAATTTATTTTTTTTACAATAGTTAACATTTAATATTAAATTTGTAAGCTAACTTAAGTACATGAGCATTGGCTAAAATGGCCTTCAACGAGCAACGAGCCAAATGATTTCCCAATTATTCTTATTGGAAAATCCTTATTTCGATTTTTCAATAAGATTCATATACGTAGCCGCACCCATTTTTTATTTAGTCTAAAAGAATACAATGTAGTCATACTTCACTACATCTTGCAACCTTGTCACTCGTTTCTTTAAACAGAAGTTCCATTTTTAAGTTTTTCACTACATAGGCGGTGCTACGCCCTTCTGTCCAATTATTATTAAACTTTGGAATATAGTCAAACATCAATAAAAACACGTTATTGCAAAGTTTTGACCGATCGTTCCTATGGGGCTATATTTTAAAGTAGCCCGATCTTGACCATTCTTCATTTATGACAGGGAAGCTTTTGTGTTGTATTGAGTCGATAACTCCAAAAATACATAACTTTTCAAGCAACAACGTAATTTTTGACCAATCATTCTTATGGGAGCTATATGCTATAGTCGTCCGATCAAAATAATTCTGATATATACAATGCCTGGACATATGTGAAGAATTTCTGCGTTTAAAATTCAAGGAGTTTGCACTGAAACAGACAGACAGACGGTCATGCTTATCTAAACTCGTCTGATCGTGCAGATCAAGGATATATATACTTTAAAATAAAGTTAAAATATTTTATTTTGCAAGAGTAAAAAAAGAAATTTGTGATATACGTAAGTACTTTTGTTAAATAATATCTAAGTGTCTTTGGTCGTTACAGCATTCGACGTTATGCCATTAATTTGAGAACCGTGTAAGAGATGTGGTATTTCGGTAAAAAATATTGTGAAATGAACGAAGTTAAATAATCCGATCAATGGCAAAGGGATATTTAATCTGCATTGTAATCTTGTGATGTTTGACGATATTGGCAACAGGTGAGTCATGAGAGTCAATTAGTAATTTACAGAGTTTTGCAGAAAGAAAATCGAGTCTTGTTGCAGTTGCCGGAATGTTGGCCTCAAAAAGTAAGATTTCGGAAGGTGTGGTAGGAAAAAAAGCCCCTAAGGCAAGTCTGGTAACAATGTTGATCAACGTGTTAATGGGTCGCAATGTTGTGAATATTGGGAGGCAATAGTCTATTAATGCTTGGCCAACATTAATTAGGGAATCAGTGTTACAGAACTACTGCCTTAGTAGTAGTGTAATGTGTAATTTTTATACTCTTGCAAAAAGATTAACTTTGTCATGAAGTTTGCAACGCAGAGAAGGAGACATCTGCGACTACGTAAAGTATATATATTCTTGATCAGGTCGACGAGACGAGACATGTTCATATTGCCATGTTTGTCTGTCCGTCAGTCTGTCTATTTTAATGCGATTTTCTCCCAGAGTTTTGAAGTTAGCAAAAAAATTTAATGCAGAAATTTATCTTATTTTTGCAGGCGTTGGAATGTAAAAATCAGCTTGATCCGGCGGTGACGTGGCTACCCACTTACATGTGATTCTTGTTGGGAAAACGATACAAAGGATTTTCAAATAAGAATGATTGGAGAAACGCTTGCAAGAGTATATAAGAAGGCAATAGACACAAAAATAGATTTTAAGTTCTTATGTTTCTTTAATTTGATAACGAAATTGAAATCATCCGCATATATGTATAATATAATATAATATAATATATATATTTTTGTGTAAACAGAAAACTGATGAAAGCCCTTGTGGGCCACTTCTACGAAAATTTTTCTGTATATTATGAAATTTTTGATGTTCCATTCAAAATTCAAAAGTGATTAGGTTTAGAGCGGACTCAAATTCAATCAAGCGCTTTAACAAAATCTAAAGAAACTATGGAGCTTTGTTTTCTCTTTGAGACGGATCTAGCTAGAAGATAGTCAATGAATAGAAGACTGTCGATGGTAGCTTTGCATTTTTTGAAGTTTTTATTTAGATTTAGACCGCAGAAGCGTCTAATGGACTGCCACAATAAATTTGGCGGAGAAAAGGGATAAACTTGAGATATGAAGTGAAGTGTACACTCTTTTTTTTGCTTTTTTAAGTTCACGATGATATTGAGCATTCGTTTTTTTATAACATATGATGTTAACCTGTGTGGTAATGCCTTTCTTAACATTATTGATATAAGTCTTAGTGTTAGATTTTGATTTGAGATGAGTTTAGGTTCCCAGTGCAAGTAATTTCATTTTAAGAAGATTATTGCCGTTACGAAGTTTAGAACACTCTTCGATTTCACCACTACATACATTGTCAATATGAAATGGGACACTTTTAAGTTTTAATAAGGATCTATTCCCATTATTATTAGATATTTTAGACCAGATGTAGTATTAATAAGCTGCTTAAGATACTCTATGTTGAAAAGATTAACATTATGTTTGTCCGGAAGATCAATAAAAAAGCAAATGCTCAGGCTTTGCAAATTATTTTTTTTTTATCTAACACTGCATACTGAATTTTGTTGGATTTTTTGATTGGTTACACAAAATGAAATGTAAAAAATTCATTTGGTGATAGCCGGAAAAGTCGAAAATATGTAAAGCGTATACTCAACGTTGCGACTGTTCGCTTTGAGAGCTAGTCGAAGACTGAGGAGACGAACTTACTGCAATAAATTTCGTTGCTAATATGCTTTGGTTAAGTCAAGTTTCTGAAAAGGCAACAATATCAAAGTCAAATGAAACATTATCACTAAATTGGTTACTGACTTTAGATAGGAGACCCCTAACATTCTGATATATAATTGAAAGGCGGTCAGAGGGCTAACTTAGTTTTTTGGCTCGGTGTTTAAGAGGAAGCAGGAAATAAGTCAAGAGCCGGTTTGTTGATGAAGAGGGACAGGGCCTTTTTTACTCTTTAATTTATGCACTAACATGTGCGCAGGCCAAAACGGTGGGTCGCCTATAAGCTTCAAAGCAGCATTTGGTACTCTAACTTTAAATGAGGCTATCGCTCTAGGATCAGTGAGATTCACGACAGAGGTGGGCTCGGCAGCTAATCTTACAGGCCAGCAGAAGATACCGGAGGAGGAGAAGACATTGGAGACATAGGTGTTTTTTTTTTATTTCTTACACCCTGTACCTTACGAAGGCGTGGCAGACCCTATAAAGTATATAAATCCTTGATCATTATCGAGAGATAAATTAATTGAGCCATGTCTGTCTATCCACCTGTATGAACCCGTCGATCTCGAAAACTATAATAAAACCAAAATTCCTTCGCAGGTCGGTTCTATTATTCATTAAACAGATCAAATTTATTTTGTTATTCCCCTTCGGAACTTAGTTTAGTGGTGAGGGGCAAATAACTGCAGCTGCTTCGGATAGATAAATAAAAAAGTGGTATTTTCTCCGTTGTCTTTTGAGATAGGAACATAACATTTGGAGTGTATATAGCTGACTTGAAGCTCAAGAAGATAGAAAATAAAAGTGGGCGTAGGCACCCCCACATGTAGTACAATATTAAAACGATAATATATCATGAACCAAATAACTTACAGGATTGAAACTTAGTGTGTATGCTATTGGGATAGCGAGTGTAATAACATTCAATCATAAAAAGGGCGCGGACAAACCAACATATAGTCAAAATATAAAAAAATTATATTTTTGGAACGTAAAATTTGGTATACATATGTATTTGATATTGAGTGAAAATGAAATCTGTTTCGATTAAAATGTAGGTGGGGCAACGACCTCGAGCAGTCGTATGAAGGTATGTCGAAGTTGAGCACTCTCGACTGAAAGTCCTTACTGGGTTAAAATTTGATTTTTGACAATAGTTATGGGCTGTCAACCACAAAATGCCTAATTTGGCACGCTGGTAAGAATCAGTTGTTTTCATGCGCTCAATGATGAAAGTTGGGCTTCTCTCTAAGATTTGTGCCTAAGAAGTGAGATGCAAGTAACAAATAACAGAAGAAGAATATGTCGGCCAGTGCTGATTATAATAATCATCCTTTTTCAAATGAGTGCTGAGGACATTTCCGTGAAGATACTTTCAAAGTTTCAAAGTTTTAAGCCAAGCATTCCAGTTTTCAGTACAGCTGGTCAAGTCAATTCGGTTAGAAGGATCTTACTCAGCTCTACAGTCGTAGACAAACTGTTATTTATTAATAAAAGAATAAGGCTTATTTAAAAATAACGATTTTAGTGTAGACGTTGATGTCATCACTGTTGTTGTCTGAAGACATCGATGCCCGTGAACATCGATGTTTCTCCACCATAAACATATAAATTCTCGTATTAGAGTCACTCTTTTTTGTTAAACATACTGTTAAATTTAACAGAGCCGAGTCGAAATCGAGACCTAATTCACCCCAAAAAGAGCTGCTAAAGATTTTAAAAAGCTGCAAGTGTTGCTGGAAGTATATAATAATTGTTTTGTGTTGTATATTTTCGAGATGTTTTGTATCAAGATGGCGCAAAACTGATAAAAATGCAAACGAGTCGCTCTGGCGAGGAAGAAACAGAACATCCCGTCAACAATTGAGAGTAGTGCCGTTGTCTACAGCGAATCCCACACGACATGCGCTAAACCAATGCAGCACCAGCCGTTTTAACAACTGCCTATAGTAACACTACTTAATGCATTGTCAGGAACTATTTTCCGCTTCGAATGCGACTACTCGTATTTACGAAGTCTGGCAATGCCAAATAGCGACAGGCGAAATTAAAATGATGTCGTCAGAACTAAAATGCCTTATGTATAGTTACATGTCCTTTGACATGAGACTAGCTAGCTGCCTGTTTCTGCTTCTTCTCGTTTTGAAACATTATTTGGATATATGTGTGGGTAGGCTTGCTTAGAAACTTAGGAGATTTCGATAGCCCACCTGCTTTGAACGACTTTTGTTTTTGTATTAGTACCAATCGATTTTTCAAACGATTTGCTGTGTATGTGTGTGAGATTTATAAATCTTGCAGCAAGGAGTGTTTGTTATATTACAGTGATTGCAATAAAACTCAAATTAAGGAAAACAACGACAAAAATATTTGTATTAAATACGAAGAAATTTAAATTGTAAAATTGAATTGTTTTTTCACAAATAATAACGCAGGTGATTTATATTTTGTTGCTCATAACAAATAGCTTGACTGTGTAGATATCTGTATCTAAGCGCATCGAGCGCCTCTGTGTATGTATATATGCATGTGTGTCTGTGCAAAGTGTGTATCTCTTTATATATAAGAAGATGAGTGATTGTGTAGAATGTGTTCGATACAAAAATGAGATAAACGTTGATTTTTAATTGATTAAAAACTTTGGTGAATCAAACAACAAATTAAAAACACTCATCTTTGTGTAGGAGTAAGTTGAGTGAGTGAGAAAGTGAAGAGAGTTGTTTGTGTGCTGGTGTTACTCTGGGCCATCATGATAAGTGGCGAAGAAGAAGAAATTGTGTCACAACTGAAGAATTTATCATTGTTATTTTTTAGTCGAGACGGTTTGACGTTCTCTCTGCGCCCCCGCAATTAAAAATGTCCATACGCCTGAGTATCGTCTTTGCGGTGGCAATTTGCCTAACATCGTTTGCCGCAGCCAAGGTGCCCCCACTGTCTCCATTACTCGCATCGGCCGAGTCCTCATCTTCGAAATTCCAGAATATCGCAGGCTCGAATGAGAATGAAGATGGTTATCTCACGCAGAAAGGTAATTAAAATTCTTATAAACCGTTGCTTTATTATCAAGTAATTTTGTTGCCCATTAAGCTCTTAACACCATTGAATACATCAACAACAATCATAATGTACAAGCTTAAACTTTAAACTGCTGTATGTGTACATTTGGCCTTAACATAACAAAGGCCTAACCAAATTTGCACTTGGTTTAGTATATGCTTAAAATAAGTAAGATGTGACCTAATTTTTTGGTTTATTTTTAGTCCTATGTTGGGTACAAACATAGAACATATGCGGCAACTTAGCTTTTAAACACACTGACTAAGCTTAAATATTCGATTTCCTTATGTTTTATGAGCTTCATACGAAACATAAGCTTATAATATTACAAAAATTAAACTTGATCGATAATTTTCAGTTTATTGAGAAACAAAAGAAAAGTGCACCACTTAATATTTAAGAAAGTTTAACGCATAAAATTGATACATTGATGTATTTTTTAACAGAGTTTATATTAGAAAAGTCTTATCATGGTTTAATACGTGAAAACGAGTCTTTGGTGGAGATAACGCCATTGATCAAAGTGGATGAGGAAAAAATTTGTGATTTTCGTATTTTGAAAAAACCTTATCATGAAATACCATTCCAGGTAAGTTTTTATTAATCAAAATTAGAAAGTGCGCGATTATTAATAAAAATGTTGTTTTTACTAGATCGAATTGGTTAACAATTTAGGCATACTGAAGACGCGTCGCTCTCTTAACTGTGAAAAGCGTAAGAGCTATCATTTCGAGATCGTTGCCATTTACTGTGATGGCACGCCATCGAACACGGCCAATGTGCACATAACGGTCATTGATATCAACGAGTACGCACCCACCTTCTTACAGCCTTCATATGTGACTGAGGTGGATGAGGGACGTCTCTATAATGAAATAATACGCGTCGAGGCAAAAGATAAAGATTGCACGCCACTTTTCGGTGATGTTTGCAAATATGAAATACTGAACAATGACGAGCCCTTTACTATCGACAATGAAGGCTCGATCAAGAATACGGAACCGCTCGCACACAAGGCCTCACACAACCACATACTCTCGGTGGTTGCCTATGACTGCGCCATGAAGGAATCGACGCCTATTATGGTCAGCATTAAAGTACGACGCGTGTGCGAAGCTAAATTTGTAGGCATTCCCGAGCGTATTGATTATATGGTAGGCGTCAATTAAAAATGAAAAAAAGTAGTGTTTAACGTTTGTAATTTCTATTTTCAGTCGACGAGCACCGAGCGTCTGCAACTGTTTCCAAATGCACGTCTCGATTTGTGCGATATATATTGTAATAAAGATGAAGTTAGCATACATACAACAATTGCACTAAAGGTTAGTTTGTGGTCCTGGCCAACATTAAATGCGCTTATGTAGTTTACTAACGCACAACACATGGGTCAGTTAGGCGTGCCCAATAACGCATGACCAAAACTGCATTTAACATAAGCGCATTTAATGTTGGTATGCGAATTTAGCGTGCCATATGCCAAATGTTCCAAATATAAAATTACAGCTGAGCGGTTATGAGTTTCGCAAATGCTGAACTGTTGTTTGTATGATTGTGTCGGCATGTAACATATGCAGATGACGTGCTAAATTTGATTGTTTGAAACTTTTTTTTGTTTACACTTCTCTGCTCCGTTTTTAGACCAAGCACATTTCGTTTGGCTGCGATCGCGATATATCGAACTGTACGTCTGGTTTAAATTTAATCGATTTATTGCCACGTGGAGCCGCCTGGACAAAGGACCTTAACTACGATGAGGGCATTGAGCCCGTTTTTCATTTTGATGGTTACGCCGGCGTCAATGTACCGTTGGCTGTTGTTGCTCAACATGACTTCTCGACACGGCCATTTAGCATTGTGACGATCTTCCGACACGGCAAACAAACTTCAGACAATAAACACCTCAAAGAGCATATTGTTTGCAGTGCCGATGATCACAAGATGAATCGCCATCACATGGCGCTCTTTGTGCGCAATTGCCGATTAATTTTGTTGCTGCGCAAGAATTTCAACGAAGGCGATTTGAATATCTTCAGTCCGGCGGAATGGCGTTGGAAGATACCACAAGTTTGCGACAATGAATGGCATCATTATGTTCTCAATGTCGACCAGACGTCAAAAGTTGAACTGTTCATTGACGGGGCGCGCTTTGAGAGTGCCATCGAAGACAGGCATAGCAATCCCGAAGTGATCGACGATTGGCCTCTGCATGCCGCACACGGCGTTAATACAACATTATCGATTGGCGCCTGTTATCAAAGCTCAGAGAACCGCCTGAAGCACGGCTTTAATGGTGACATCTCCGAGATTAAGTTGACAATGAATGGCTTGCTGACAGCCGACGATATCAAATGCGGCACTAGTTGCGCTGAACACCTGCTGCTGCCGCCACCGGTCGCTGACGGTGATGTGCAGACAAACTCACAGCAGAATGAGATTTATGTTGAGACACAAAGCAAGCAACAAATCGAATCCTTAATGCGTCAAATACAGTACATTAATACAAAGATTAAGCCAACCATTGGGCGACGCAATATTGAAGTGCAGACAACAATGTTGTGCATTAACCAAAGTGCCATAAGGCTCCCAACGATTGAGACTTACATTATGGTCAATGAGCCGTTAGCAACATTACCGCTCGTCGATGGTGTGCAGGGGGGCAATGGTGACAGTAAAGCTGCATCTGTAAACAAAGCCGACGACGACGATGAAGAAGATGTGGAACACAAAGTGAATGCCGCCATTGATAATGATAATACAAAAATTGCTATTTTAGGTAAGTGACGACAAAACCAGGAAGGAAGCTATTTTCGGCTTTACTTAGACTTGTATACTTTGTAATCGTTTTCTCTATTATTCTTATCGGAAAATCTTTTTTCGTTTTTCCAATAAGAATCATACGTTTTTGAAGATTTCCGGGCGTAGCCCATTTTGTTATTTTTTTTAAGTAAGCAATCATACTGCACTACATTTTGAGATTTTCTATCTTTCTCTATATGGGAGGTTCCACGCCACTATATCCGACTCTTATTAAATTTTGGTATACAGTCAAGGATTTATAAAAACTCGTAATTGCAAAGTTTCATCTGTTGATATTTAAGAACAAAAAAGTTTTTCTAATAAAAACTTTATTTTTTGTCCGATCATTCGATAACTAAAAAACTGAGCGCATTGAAACAGACAGTCAGACGGGTGGGGCTATATCATCTCAAGAATATATATACTTTATATAGTCGGAGATGGCTCCTTCTCTGCGTTGCAAACTTCATGACAAAGTTAATACACTCTTGCAAGAGTATTAAAGGTTGCATGCTTATGATTAATGTGACAAACAATACTTTGGTCGAGAGTAGTTGGGAATGTTGAGATTACGAATATTGTTGAGCGTCTTTAGAGCGCCAGTCAACAAAGGGAGATTCCGGTACCTGACAACAGTTTTAGGTAAATTGGCCTAAAATAAGGTGGAAATATTGATTGGCAAATTTTTAGTTTACGGTAAGATTTCGAGGTTCTCCCCACTTAAAGTACCCATACATTGAGCTGAAATGTAAAGGTCCATCAGTATTGCTGCTTCCGCTTTTTTAGAGCAAATAAAAAAACAATATTTCACAAACTTGTTAGTAAAGTTGGACGGCCGTCCGTCCCACTAAAGCACCTCATATAGGATAAGTTTTTTGTACAATCTGTTCGCCGAACGAAAATATTTTTTGCCACAAACGACGAATATTTCGACCAGGCGAACACATTCCGCGACATATCCGTCGTAGAAGGAGTGCCTAAGTGAATGCTACCGAAGACACTGTTATCAATTGCAATTCTGTATGGGATCTTTTCGACGATTATCTCAACACGTCGTTTGTACCCAAAAATATTGAACGTGACAAATACAAACTTTATATATAACAGTCTGTACGGAAATATATTGTTGTATATTGTTTTAATTTTTATCTCAGGCGACACTAATAACTTGGTGTCTTATAACGAAATCAAGTCGGGCGTGCATATACTGAACAAGATAAGCATCAATGTTTGGAGTGATAACAACAACAACAAAGGGCTACCGCCGCAACAAACGCTTGACTCGTGTAGTGTGATTGTCTTTCCATCACTCAATCCCGATCATGAGGACATTCAAATTGACGGAGATGAATCGCTCTCTTCAACCATGGACATTAAGACAAACATTAACAAAGACGGCGTCGAAATGATTGGAAATGATGCGATAAGCAGTTATTTGAATGTGTTGCGCGCTTTGGTTTACAGCAACAAGAAGCCAGCATACTATTTGAATCGTGTCTTCAAGCTATCATGCACGCAGCTCAGCTCACAGTTCAAGAGCGCCGAATTTACACTGACCCTCACTGTGCTCCATCCCAAACAGGCAATGCCAAAGACGACAAGCGCGCCGTCGTTTGCCTCCAATGCAGAACATGGCGCCGCCGCTGCTGCCCCATACAACGCAGAGTCGTTGTCAGATACCGCTGGCGTGCAAACAGCAAATGGTAAATATGAATATAGTTCTACTTAGTAAGACAAAAATTATTCCTTTCACTTTTATAGAAAACAAAGTCTTCTCCTACGCCATGATACACACACATGAAGTACAAGAGCCCAAATCCCATGTGCGTTCAATTGTGCATAAAGGTAAAAACAGAAAATTAACAAATCTTCAGTTAACAAAGTGAAATTATATATTTTCAAACTGTCTTTTCTAGCCGAAGCATCACATCCGACAATGCTGATTATTTTAATTTGTGTGTTTTTGGTTATTTTAATTTGTGGTGTTTCCATTGCACGCATTAAGAATAACAACAATCACAAATACTCTGAACGCCATCAACCATGTCCAAAAGTAAGTACGCATCTGAGTGTGTGATTCACACAATGGAATCATAATCCATTCCGCACAAAGTTTATCTTTTTTGATCGTTTCGTTTAGAAGTTATATTCACTTAAAGCTCAAAACAGGTAGTGGCTCATTTGGGCTGTGAGCGACTGTATGCGAACACAATTTGTTACCCCCTCTTCCGCTCGGGGACTACATTTATCCAGTGCTCTTAATAGAATTGTTGTTAGGGTTCTCATTCTCATTGCAATTCTCTTATGTGATCATGTCAATAAATTTCGAAGTCTACATTCGCAAATTTGAGCTATGCCCACATCCCTACAAAATTGTCGCATATGTCAGGGGCTTGTTCTGTGACATAGACACACTCAATGTTAAAAATGTCTGTATTTAAATTTTATTTTCGCCATTTGTAGATTGCGGATGAAGGCTTAGTCTGGGATGACTCGGCGTTGACAATTACGATAAATCCAATGCAATCCGACGGTCTTTCCGAAGACAGCTCAGATTCGGAGAATTCTGACTCAGATGATGATGATGGTAAGACGCGACTCGATGGAATTTTACTTAGTATGATAATAATCATTTATTTTGTAGTTGTCAAAGATGGGTTTGCTAATCAACTTGAGTGGGACAACACTAATATGTTTTCGACCGTTGGTTAAAAAGCGAAAAACAACAACAACAACAATGCCTCACAAAGTGATTAAATAACGGAGGCGCGTTTAGTTTGCTAAGTTAAAACAAAAACATAATAATAAATCAATAACGATGCAGAAAATAACACAAATTCAATAGAGAATGGCAAATGTAAATTAAAAGCCATCAAACTAAAATCAGAAATGGGAAATAAATGGCAAATGAAACCATAATTTGGGCGAATAGTAACGGCAAATTGACAAATTAAAATTTGGAAAATTATAAGTATATATACTTAAGTCCCATAAATACGTACGTATATACAGGGTGAGCCATATTAGTCAATAAAAAAAAGTTGAAAAACATTTGTTTGCTATTAAAGAGAAAAAGAAATCACTTAACTTTAAAGTAATAATCATGTAGAGTAGAATATAAACTCTTCGAGTTTCAGCAAACTTGGCACGAATGGGGCCATTAAGTGGCTTTGTATTAATACTGTGGTTTCTACTCTGTATAATTGTTACTCTATACATTTGACACATAGAGGAAGAACCACAAGTTTCAACCCAGCTACAATTTCCTAGTCGGTTTGAGTTGGGTCGTTTTTCGGCAGCTATGTCGCGTATTTTGTTAGGTTTCTTGTCGAGATATAAGGATTCCCCTGTTTTTTAAATTAATTATTTGAAGTTGTGAAACTTTAAAGTCAATGAATGCATGAATATTATTTATAAGAAGAGGCAATACTTATTTAGTACGAATATATTTTGCTTGTTTTTATATAATTTTAGATATGATTAAATTCCTACCCATTCACACAAGATTTCGTCAAATTCGAAGAGTTCGTTTCTCACTCTATATGATAATTACTCTATAATATAAATGCTTTCTCTATGGATTTAACATAAATCATTTCAATGCGCCCATGTAATAAGGCGACACAGATATGCCATTTTCGTTGAAATTAACTCATTTTCCATTTGAATATCAGTAAATGTATTTCGTTAATGTGACGCACCCTACATAAATATATATATACGTATATATATGAGATGAATTTTGATTTCAGATCAATGGCAGTTAAGCAAGAGGGTAAACATTGGTTTCTACGCCAACACAGACTCACACACACACACACATTTAGAGCGATAAATGAATGTATCAAAATGTATTGAATCGAATTAAAAAAACAAAAAAAAATTTAACTTTGGTAAAAAGAACAGTGTTCCAGCTTAATAATCTGTAACCGTTTGTGTGTTTATATTTTTAAGTTTAGCATTTAAAGTTGTCCATGTTTGTTAAGAAATTAAAATTAAATTAAATTGTACTTTTAACTGTTTTATGTTTAATTAATTTGTTGAATTTTGTTTTCGTTCATTAAATTCGCGCTTACACTTAAATTGAAGATAATCTAATCTCTGTTATGTTACACACATTCTAAGTAAGAAGTGTGCTAGAAAGATGGAAAAAGTGAAGTGCTACGTTGCATTCCGCATACGCACGTCCACCAATTGAAATAAGCAAACCAATTTATAAATATGTTAATGCTGTATGTTGACAACGAACGCAAGCAAACATACAATAGTTACATACAAATACATGCATAATTACATTGTATGCTTTGACGTGTTGGGTGCCGTTACTTTCGTGACTGGCCATGAATGCCGATAAGGGGCTCCGTTTAATAAGATTTGAACTATGTGACCATTTTGGATACATTAAAGAATAGACTTGCCGTTTAAATTCTAATGGCCAACGATTATCGTTAGAAGAAGGGCGGGTCAGCGCATTTCTTGAAATACACATATGTATTTTGTGTTGTACCGGAAAGAAAAAAGAAATGGTATATACAACAATCATTGTTTCGTGCTCATTTGTTACGTTGCGAAAAGGCATTGAGTGCCATGTCGGGTCATCGTTATTAGCACACATACCAACACACACACACACATATCTCTTCTCTAAGATTAAAAAGAATTTATTAAAATAAAAAAAAAAAATTTCAAATAGTAATAAATTGCTAAATTAGATACAGAAATAGTACAAAAATCTTGATTTTTTTTAATATTCTTTTTAGAATTTGTCTTTCGTATTTGGCGATTTTTTTAACTATTGTTTCCTTTTGTCATTCGTTATTGGTCTTTCTTGATTTTGTGCATTTAGCAATAGTTTTGTAATTTAATAACGAATAACGATGATCACTGTTTAAAAAATATATATAATAATACAAGTCAGTTATGCCACGGCTTTAAGTCAGATTTTGATGCAAATATAAAAAAACAAAAAAAAAAAAAAGTACGAACTTTTTGCAGCGTGGAACGTTCGTTATTGAAAATCAACAATAATAATATAAAAAAAATGCATACACAAAAAAGTGTGTTTAATTCACAAACTAAATAATAATATGAAATAAAAACAACAACAAAAAATTGTCCAGGGCGTAATGAGCCAACTAATTGTATGTGTTTTATGATTTATTTATTGCAATAAGGCTATAAAATGATGATTTAAAACTAAATATAGTAAACTAGGCAACAGCTAAAATACAAAAAAAAAACATATAAATATATATATATATATATGAAGAAATAAAAGCTTCTGATAATATATTATTTGAATTTTCATTGCTCACAAAATAAAAATAGACAAAGAATTGAATTCACCAAATCGATTAGGGAACACACAATACATAAGGCAATCTAATATAGTTACTTTACTCTTCTTTGGATTCGATTCAGTCATCGTATGTTTCTTAGCACCCGCTTAGTAACATAGGCACATTAAACATTTTATTTTAAGCAAATGGCACACCCTGTGTGTTGCTTCTCCCCTTCCCATACAGACTCTCACACACGCATTTTATTCATCCCAACTGTCAACGGTCAAAAGGACTGCGCACTAAAAGTATTTTTAAATAAAATATTTTATTTGCTTTAATTTTAATATTTTGATTTGTTTTCATGTTTTCTTTGTTTTTATTTTTGTTTTTTTTTTTTTTTTTGTTTTTTTACATACACGTCGCTTATAAACTTTATTATTTATTTTAGAGAGTTTTGTAAGTATGTAATAATTTATCTGTAAATTATAATATAATTATTAACTACTAAAATATTGAATATGTTTTGGTTTGTGCATGCTCTTCTTCGTCTTCATTTTCTGTCACACTAAATACGACAGGTAGAATAGGTTAATAAATTAAAGTTTAAAATATGCTCAATAAATATAAAACACTAACTAATAAACAATTTCATTTGATTTGCACGACCGTCACATTTTAGCCCAAATCGTGTTAGACAGACAGAGAGACGAAGAGAGATAACGAGCGGTGAAAACATTGCACAACGTCATTCTATATGCAAGTGCTGTATGTCGTGAGCAAATGTTATCAGACATTCAACCGTTGCATACAAATACATGCATGCATTGAGCTGCCGTTATTTTCCAGGCCTCCTACTGCTTAATACGTTTTGGTATATACAATTTAGCATACGTTTGAAGTTTAATATATGTATATAGATTAGTCTTTCCGATCCAATCGTTTGTTTAATGAATGTTAAAGTTTTCAGAAAACTTACTTTATTTTTTGGTTTGAATTTGTTTTTTTGTTTTGTTTCGTTTCGTTATTGTTTATTTTTTGTTTTTTTTTTTTTTTTAATTTTGGTATGATGCGTTAATTACTACTAACTTGCCTTGCCACCACATTCAAAAGTTTTTCTATATAACAGATTCAAATTATAAATAAAACTAAGAACGAATAATGAACTTAAATGCATAATTTAAAAAAAATTGTTGCAGCGGCGCTGCTGCTGCTGCTGCCAACGCCGACGATAAATCGTTTATTGATTCTTATTAGCTTACGCAGTGCTCAACAACGAGTTGAGTTCCATGTTTCTCACACAAAGCGGCAACTGAAATAAGCAAGCACGCACTGCGTTAAGTAAAAAAGTATTGTATGTCACGGTTGTGCGCTGGCAAACATACTACATTTATACTTTAATTATATGTTGATCTGCTTCTTCCGCATGTATGAGCCAGCATAATCTGTGGCAGCTGTCCTTGTGCAAATTACAATAAATTTTTATTAAATGTTCGGTGTCTTTTTGTATGTACAGACTACAACAAACACATATGCATTGTGCTGATTTGTTGTTCCTTATTAACAAAGTTTGTGTGCTTAGTAATTAATCTCATTTATGATCTCTGTTTTGTTTTCCGTAACTTTTTCGACTCTACAACGTTGATTTTTAAGGAAGCTTTAAAATAAATACTATATGTCGTTGCATTTAAGTATTGAAATTATTTTGTATCAATGATCGATTTTGGATTTTCTTGCCTTAGTATGATGAATATTAATTAAGGTTTAGCCTAATATGCTTTGCAGTTGCTAAAGCAAACAACACTAGACAAGAAAGATGTCCGATGTCTCGGATTTTGTGCAAGCGCTGCCCGTGGGCGAGGCAGCTGAAGCTAGTGAGTTCGCACGCGTGGCTGCCAACGGAGAGCGCATATCTTGATTTAGTGATGGCTGACTTTGGCCGCCCTCGTAATAATAAGATGAATCTGCAAATTAATTAAAAATTAGTTGTCGTTTTTGGAATACTTGGGAGCTTTCGATAATTTATAGACCATCGATTAACTCAAACTTACTGAGTAGTCCACCACCTGTGCCGTAGCCGTACGAACCGTAGGCGCTACTATACTGAGGATACGCGGGACTGTATGTATAATCAGTGCTCGGTACGACAGATCCGCAAGCTGTAATTACACCAACAAAAATAAATTTTACAATAACAATAAAGAACTTTTAACGGATTATAACTAACAAGTGCATTCATATATATGTATGTACATACATATATGTATGTGTATGTCTGTACTTGACAGGGAAATACAAAGTAGAACAAGTGAAAATGACCATCACCAAAGAAATGCTTACATACATACATGCATAATTGACAATTTATGCGTTCCATATGCCAAACGTTCCTAAACCATTAAGTACGCCTACGTACGCCACTGTGCATACAATAGTCTGGCATATAAAGAACTAAGTTGACATCAATGCATGTACATATGTGTGCGTCAGCCACGTTGACCGACCGATCGACGTTAAATACATAAAGTTGTGCCTCAGAATTTACGATTTCAACTAAAGGTGCTTTGCGTTAGTTTGCATTTGTACAGTAAGTCAGTGTGCGAGCGCTGAGAGAGAGAAAGGGTACCGCTGAGAGTGCGTGTGTTCCACTTGCCTGTTGAGTAGTGACTGAAGCTTGGTAAAATGGTTGCCGCCGCTGCAGTGTTGGAGTAAATTGCGCCAGCAGCGACGCTGCCGCTCGGCGACAATGTACCGATGCTGTTACCGGCTGATTGCAACAGTATGAGTGACGATGAGGTGTTTGGATTATTGTTGTTGTTTGGCAGTTGCGTTTGCTGCTGCTTTACAGCATCACAGTTCTCGTTGTTGTTGTTGCCTAACTTGTTGCTGCCCTCACTCTGTTCACTGTCGTTTGCTACTATGGTGGCGGCGGCAGAATTCGCCTCGCCATTTGGTTTCAGCATCCCGTTACCATCGCTACTCGCCGTTGCCGTCGATGTCGTCTTCTGACGCAATGCGCGTGCGTCCGTTTCAACATTAATGTGCGTCGGATCCTCTCGATTTACCACAGTATCCATATTTGTAATATTTGCGTAGTTTCCACTCTCGATTGCAATTGCTGATTGTTGGTTGGCAAGATTGAATTATTTTATTGGCGTCAGTAATTTTAATTTTTTAACCTAACAAGAACTCAATATACCAAAAGCTAACACAAGGTTGATAAAATTGAGCCCCCTTTCCCCTGTCGATTCCCAACTACACTAACCTATATAAGCACTCACCCAAGCGAAGCTTAGGAAGTAGTGCCCTTTGTTTGCTGCAGCTACACTGTGACATACAACAATTTTACAGTGCATGTTAGACTTATTTGCATTGCTTTTTGAACTTCTCGTCATGCTCATTCTTTTTTGCCACTGCAATGTTCTGAACATTTGTATTAATTTACCACGTTTGAAGAATACTTTTCAGGCATTTCTTAACACATGTCTTTACTTCAATTAGCAGAAATGTAGTCAGTTCGGTTGGTGCCAAATCACCGCCAGGACATTACAAGTTTTTAAGGACGTTTTCCAGGTCGGTACGTAGGAGCTTACGAATTTTAGAGTTTTAAGAAAAAACAGCCCATAAGTCCTGCGTACAGAGGAGGAATCCTTGAAAAGACCCGTTCAGAGTTTCAGATAAAACCGAACAAATTGTCGGGGAATTTGACTCGCCAGTTCGAAACTTGAATGCTTTGAGAAAAACGTATTTAAAGTTTTACATTACCATACAACTAAAGTTTTAACATTACAAAGACTTGTTAGTGTAACGCCGCCCCTCCACGTCGAATATACTCGAGTAATTTGTTCCTCTCGACAAAACATTCGTCACTAGTGGAGGTGCTCGTGAAGAAGTTTCGTGTGCGTCGGCGAACAAATCCGAATGAAACTGTTCATATTTGCTGTGTTAAAGCAAGAGCCCGGCCAACTCGTTAATTCATTGCCACCGACAAGTATACTATTCAGTGGCGGCACCATCTGCTATCATTCGCAATTTTGCAACGGAGGTTATCTTAAACTATACGAAACGCGTAGATTGGTAATTATTTTATATATTAATCGATATAATAAAGCAGTTATCGGATCGTAGCGCCACGAATTGCGGAATGGTGGCTTTCAGTGAGTTCAGATTTTGCACTTTGCAAAAAACTCTGATTTGGCTTCTTCACATTGAAGTTTGAAAAGTTATGGTAATGACGAAATGGGTAGAGATGGAAGATCAGTGTGTCAACACTGAGTGCAAGTCAACAAACGGTATACTGCTTGCCATTGGAAAGTCTGGCATTGCATTAAGTAGCGTCCACAAGCCACATTCAACAGTTCAATGTTTTCATTCGAGTGTCAACGTTAAGCTGCAGCATGAGTTGTGTAGGCGATATGAAACATAGCCTAACTTGTTATTATAAACACTAGGGTATGTGTACTAAATTTGGCATCAACTCCTTAATCGTGCTTTTGAAGGTTTGAGTTCGTTTTGGTTAGAAAAGCATGTGTGTTATTTGTTGTTTTTAATTTTGATTGAGTTTTTTTTCTGGTGGCGAAAGCAGCTTACCTGTGTAAAATGGCGACATGGTCTGGTCATGTACATTCGTACTGAGTTTCATGTCTTGCATACTTATAGGCACTAAGGGCGTCAGAGCACCATTGCCTACTCCCATTCAAACACCGAAAAAAAATGAATAAATAAAATGAAACACAAAATTAAGCCAATGATATTCATTAAAACAAAACAAAAATAATAAATAAATCTTAAAATAAAAAAAGGAAGGCAGCGTTTTTGGCAATTCCCAAACTTAAGTACTCTTCAAGCATTGTCCCTATTTGAAGACCCGAATATTAGTTTTCTTAACATGAAAATTATACGTTTCTAAATAGAAAGGAGTGAAGTCACGCTCATTTTTTAATTTGTCTTTAAGAAATCATTGCAATCATACTCACTACAATTAGAATCTTCTACAGCGTCTGCAGAGACGGTGCAAAGCTCTTATGTCCGATCGGACGATACAACTTTGGAACATCGTTAAGCATAAATAAAAACAGGTTGTTGTCAAGCTTCATCTGTTTGTATTCAAGAACAAAAAGTTTCACAAAAAACTTCTTATCCCGCCGATCTTGACCAATCTCACTCACTACCTGCGTTCACATCCAAATTTTCGTGCTAAATTTTGAGTGGCTTCAAAGCCAAAAGAAACCCTTAATTTTTGACCAACCATTCCTATGGCAGCTATATTCTACAGTGGTTCGTTTCTGAGATTTACAATATCTGGACATATACAAAGGATTTCTCTTCACAAAGTTGTCATACTCTGTTTGCAAGAGTATGAAAATATTAATTAAAATAAAACATTTCAGCGGTTCCGAAATTGGTAATGTTTGCATAGTGAGAGAAAGTGATTTATGCACTAAACTAGACGCGTCTTCCCAAAAGCGACAAAGAAAAGGGGATACAGAAATTCAAACAAACTTTTTGATGGATAATGAGTGGAAGGGGGGCAGAATTGTGATATGCATTTGAGTGGGCCTGGCACAAAACCGTTTAAACTTAGTCTGCCATCGAGGTTACCCTCCGAATTTCAAGCTCTTATATGATCCGAGAACCATTAGTGAGGACGGACGGACGGACATCGCTTAATCAATCTCTCTTGTTGTCCTGATCAGGAATATATACACTTTATGGGGTTCCCCTGCCCTCTTTCTATCCGTTAGATACATTGCGTTCAAACAATCACAACATACCCAAGGACACAGAGTGTACAAGGCATAAGAGTTGAGTTCGTTGTCTGAAAAATGTTTGTTTTAGAGAAAGAGGGCTTAAATTCGAAAGATTGTCGTTTTATGCGCACAGACTTAATATATAGTAGTACCAGCTAAGTCCGAACCCTAGAAGAGCTAGATTCCATCGAGGAAACTTAAAAAGTTTGAAGTCCTCATATGACAACGCTTAATTTTTCTTAAGCTGTTTATTTGAAACTTAATGTATTTGATACTATTTGGATCTCAAAACTATTATTCTCAAAAATGGGCGTGGGCTGACTTATAGGTTGGTTGGATTACCTACTAAGATAAAGATGAATGAGCCACAATCACACAAGGGTGTGATTATGAAGATTTAATGTGACTAAGATGCGAATAATTTGTGGGCTTGGGCATTATCCTTACAATTTACGTGTTTGACACTACAGTAGAATTTCGAATACCCGAGTTAAAACTCACCGATTGTCGGTCCAATGGTTGGCGTTGTGTACAGTGAACTTTGGCTTTGAGTAATTGTTGTAATGCTGTCGTATAGCATGGACGTATCGTTCGCGCCACCAGCGCCGACGGACGCAACCGTCGGTGGGAAACCGTTGTGTGTGTCGTAGTACGACGAGGTGGCACCACCGCCGCCAACACCGCTACCGTTGGTTGCCGCCAAGCTGCCTAGCTCGGAGAGCAGCTTGTGTTCGTCCTTTATGCACCACTTGCCGGACCAAATCTGCCAAAACGGTACAGAACAAAACGTTATGGACTACTCTTGCTGAATGCTCTTCGGAAGAAGCCAACTTACATTTGAGTAGATCGGATCGTTGCTGTAGGCAAGTCGCTGCCGCTTTATTTCGTCCTCCGTGTGCATATTGATGTCGCGGTTCTCATCTGTAAGCGTGTGGGAGAGCAAAAGGCGTTAATATTTGCAAATGACAAAGTACAGAAGGCCCAACAGAATGCCACTTCCCTGCCATCGGCCGTCGGCCGTCGGACCGTTCACCAAGACGGCAACGAGGGTGGCGACGGCAGGGGTCGCTGCTGCCTTCGTAAGTTAATTCAATTAGAATTATTGTGTTTGATGCACGTGTCTGTTAAGTGCTTTTACACATTCGTCGCCCCTTTGACAGCCTAAATATTTGCCAAACAAAGGCTTCTGGAAGTTAGTGCTCTACGCGCTTGTTTTTAAATATTTTTATTTTTGTTTCTGATCAAATTATTACAGTTTAATAATTTCATTGCTTTTGCGATAGGACACATATGTCAGCCAATTATTTGGTGGTGCTTCAACCCATTTTTACGTCAAGAATACAAATATCAAAACCTTGGAAAGGTATGAAAGCTATTGAATTTCATATTTGATTTGTACCCCTTCTTTTCTGTGACATACCCCGCCGACTTAAAGACAACTTCTCTTTGTAATTTTTTAATATTGTCACGAGCCTGTAAAGTCCCGATTTCTCCTTGTGCACTTGGCCATTCGATAAGAAGTTCAGTGCCAGGGTCTCTACGCTCGTAATAGGTTCACAGCTGGGCTCTGGAGTAATTGGAATAGGATGAGTCTCCATTGAGTGTAAAGATCACAGATTTTGGTGGTTTCAGAAATAATTCGGTGGTTTATTTTTGGAAGAGCTTGCCTGAGTCAGTGAGTGGCTTATTGAATAAAACAAAAACAGATCAGTTTCGGTCAGTTGCCTGAAGGACTTGTTGAAGGTAAGTGTATAAAATTATCGGAGCAAACGGGTTGCAGCCTTGGAAAGTGTCATTCCACTTGTCTCCTTACAGATTTGAATAGAGCAGTGATTTGGAATTGTTTTGGCTTTGAAGTGGCATGGTGAAGTGATTATGATTATCATATAGTGCCGTGTCTAGTCTGCCTTGCTGTCTGAGAAATATAAACTCGGGAGCATTGCAGCTTCCGCTCACAAACGGTGTTGAAAGTGGGTGAGGGAGGGCTTAAAAGTCGCACAGCTGTAATCAACAATTTATACACGCCCACTTGATGGCACAAGTCGTCATGTAACTAAATCTGTCAGAGGCCAAAAAAGGAAAGGAAAGGAGAGGAAAGGCAAGAAGAGTAAAGTGCTTTGCACAAATTTGTCGCTTAATCTCTTTACGTTACACGCCTCCCTTGACTGTCCTTTTGGGAATTGATAAACAATCAACAGCCGAACCGAAACAGTCCGGGGGACAGAAAGAGTGCACGAAGAACAAGACAATCAATGATGATAACGATGATGATGATGATGAAGACATCTGGTAACGAAGATGCTATCGGCATTTTTTATTATTATTTTATTGCTTTCAATCCCGGGTGCTCATATTAAATATCGCATCACAACGACTTTGTGTCAAAGTGTACAACAATTGCTCTACACAACGAACCCCTGACTTTGGTTGCACGACTGAGGGACTGAGTGACTAAGGGTGGTCGCGGGCTACGAAAGCCGCTCGCTGCTCTGCCCGTTGCCTACTTACGTTGCCATTAGTGCGATTATTGCCTAGATTGCAATGCATTGCGACAAGTATCGTTGCCCTTGTTTGCTTCTGGCCAACCTTGTAGACACCATTAAATGATTTGCTTATTACTTATGGCTTCCGGCGGTGTCTCAACACCCTTGCCTTGTTGTTGCCTCAGCATTCAGTAATTAAGTTCGCATTTTTCGGTATTATACCAACCTGTTTATCTGATACGCTGCCGCCGCCACATGTTTTCCTATTCGTGGTTAGGAAACAGTGTTGATTTGCATCCCCCTTGGCTCTCAGCACAAGACCAACTAGACTAACAAGTTGAATAAAAACAGATTTTTACTTGCCGATATGCAAATCATGCGCCGACTTTCTGGTATGACTTTTAATTTGATTGGCGGTGAAATCTTCAGAGAGGAATAAATGGAGCCATATCATGTCGGGTGATATTGAAAGCGGGAAAAGCGGAAAAAGCGGGAAAAGCTGACAATGTGTTCAAGGAAGCGTTCTTTTGTGCCAGAAGAGGGTGGTGGGAGAACCAGAGTCCCTCTATAAAGAATACTTTACTCTACTCTATTGAATGAGCTTCTTCCTTCAGTCCTTCCGTTGTCGAACATCATGGCGACGTATGGTATAGTATATTAGTATAGTACATTCATAGCTCCAGTACACCAAATGTGAACCTTCATCCCTGGTGTACTCTTAACTCCCTACTCTCTAGAAATATTTGTAAGGCTTTCAAAATGGAATGTAGAAGAATTACCCCTTTCCAATATGTCATAATGTAAAATATTCGTATGTCGCCAAGCGCACACACAACACATGCGGTATTCTAATGTAGCATCTACAAAAACTAAAAAGAGAATGCTGGACTGCCGTATGTGAGCCCAGATAGCCACGTAACATACGAGTTTAGGGACTACATTTTGCAATTACCATGATCGTCAATGCGTTTCCTTTTGCCATTCAAATCGCTGCTGCTGTTGTTGTTGTTGTTGTTGACAGCCGCCGTCGCAGTTGCTGTGCTCTGATGGTGATGTTGACTGTGGTGTATGCCCAGAATGCCATTTATACTGTAGCCGGTTGAACGCTGCTGCTCGACGCCGTGATGGTTGCTGCTGTTGTGGTTGCTCGTGTTGTTATTGTTATTGTTGTTGTTGCTGTTGCTGTTGGTGTGCTGACTGCCATTGACTGGTGCTGATGAAGCCACTGCTGCTGCTGCCGCTGCCGCCGCAGCAGCATTGAGTATGTTATGTTGCTGATGATGCTGTTGTACTTGCACAGCAGCCGCGGCGGCGGCCACTGCTGCTGCCGCAGCGACCGAGGACTGAGTGGTACAGCTGCCGTCGGTTGAGTTGTGCTGCGCGGGTGTATGTGCGATGACGGACGTCACATTCGCGACTCCAGCAGTACCGCTGCTGGTGCGACCGCCACTGCCGCTGTGCTGCTGTTGCTGTTGCTCGTTGCCATTCACGCTTTCAAGACTCTCGGAGGTATTGTGACCGCTGCCGTTATTCGGCTGCGTGTGCTGCTGCTGCTGATGATGATGCACATGCTTGGCCTTTTCCGCCGCCTTATTTCGAACGATTCTGCGAATGATAAAAACAAACAAATTTGAAATTTATATGGCAGAAAAGCAACAAGACTGTCAAAAGTCTCCGCGATAGCCGGTCCCACTACCCGCTGCCCACTGCCTGGATCAAAAACAGGCTAGCACACCAAACTATAGCTATTTTGGAGTCTAGATTGATGGTATCTTTGGATGCGACACCCGACTGACGGTCTTTCAGTAGCACGGGAGAGAGGAGTCATTCCTAACAGTTGGTGTGGCCCACTCATAAGCATCGCGCAGGTTCTGATTTATTCCCCAATGCAGGTAGAATTCAAAATACCTTCTAGGCACTGAAGCCCAGATTACATCACAAGTGAGAGATACATTTCGATTTTACACAGGCAACGGCTTTTTGTAAAATGGAAACTACTTCAAATGGCACTTGTGCTTTGTTGCTTGACTATGCCAGGAGGGAGAAGAGTGTTTTGTTTGAATTTTCTTTCTACGAATTTTCATTACAAAAGAGCAAGAAGGAAGAAATCGAAGAGGAGCAAGAGGTTGAGGCAAGGTGCTCTTGAAATCGAATACCAAAAATATAATCGAAGCCAGTCACCATGAATTTGAAATAGCTTCAACAGACAGTCGGAGTTTTGGTTCATGTGAGCATGTGGAAGGCCGACGGGCATTCAAATTCGATTGTTGTCCATAATTGTTGCATTGAGAAGGGGCATTTTGCTAAGCGATTGACTGCTTTGCAGCTTTGATTAGTATTTGATTTATTGCCAGAGACAAAAACCGAACAGGGGATTCTTATTGACTTTTAGTCTTAGGCATCTGAGTGGCGTGTCTCATCCAAACAAGAAGACACATCAGTCAAACCACAAGTTTAAGGCATTTTAAGCAGTTGTCAAACCCACTTGACTTGGCTTATCGGCTAAGCAGCCTCAAACAACCTTAAAGCCCTCAAACCAGTCCATCCCCGTTCGCTGGCAAGCACTCGTATCGATTCGCTTTCGAGCGACGTGAGCGCAAACCCACCCTGAGCGCAGGACTTGCGCTGCTCCTGAGCACAAATGGGCGGCGCATGAGTTGTTCTTGGTTGCCTGGCGCGGCCTCATTGGGTGTGCGCAGAGGTGTCTCGCTATCTCTGTTTCTTCAACGCCATCCCTGTCGCTGGTGTGGTTGTGGCTTCGGTACTTTCGTTGGCAGCATGTGTTTATTGCCAACAATTATGTGGCGTCACTTACACAACGGCACATACTCGGCATGCATGCCAAAGATACTCTGAGCTAGCAAGGCACGCATCCAAACACTGGAATCTGAACACAACTCGCACACACACACACACACACACACACACACACACGTTAGGCCAAGAAAAAGCTTAGCAGAACACAAAGACGTTCAAAGAACTTTCCCTAATTACGTGAAAAGCACCATGAAACTTGAGCTATTTTCAGTTGAAATTAAGGTTTGCCATTGCAATTTAAGGCTTATTTGAGATTATTGTCCCCAAAAGAACAACAAGTGTCGTCGGTGGCTCCTCAAGTACATTCAAATACCCTGAAACTTTGCTGGGTATTAATGCTTGGACCAGTCGGCCTTCACCGTAAAAAGTTTGATAGAAGCAATGAAGAAATGAATTTCTGTCATTTGATGCCTGAAAGAGCAGTAATTTTAAGGGATTCCTAAACCTCCGACGAACATTTCATTCCAAATCTGACTAAAAGCCATTCAGTGTCGAATAAAAGTCGGGAGCAAGTCTAGATCAAAGAGGATGAATGGACCAGTGGATGAACCATCGAGCAAAGACCACTTTCGAAAGTTTGACGGAGGCTCTCGTGACAATCCATCAGGTTCTCTAAACAGCTTTCAGAAGGCTGTTCGATAACTGTCTCGTTGCTTGCTCAGTTGTAGGAATGAAGGAAGGAAGTTGAAGTTACTCAAAATGCTCACACTTTTTCGCGAAGTTTCGCGCGCGAGTGTCTTTGTACCTGAGGCCGCCCAGAGGCTTGTGGAATTCACTCAGTCGTAATGGAATTGAATCATGTCAAAAGCTGGGCTGAGCACCCTGGCAACATGTCAATTTGAAAGCGTATTTCTGGCAGTTTGGCAGGCAGTCGGGCGAATGAGCACAATTGGGACATATGTTTCAAGAGCTCACAGCAGAGATGCTGTTGGGAGAGGAAGGGCCGCAGTGTGTGGACTCTGCCATAGAATAGGACTGCAAGCATTAGTGAATGGACGATTGAGTCTGATTGTTTGTGGAACGAACGGGGTGGCAGATGAGTGCCCGGCGTCGTGCTTTTTGTGTCTGGTTAGATTAAGTGCAATAAAAGTCACTTTACTGACAGTCCTTGGGGAGTTGAGAGTCGCTTCAAGGGGTAAGTAGTCAGATAGAAAACAATCAGAACACAAACCGAATTACAGTTAAGAAATGTACATATGTATAGATTTAATAGCTCAATCATTGTCGAGGATTGAGGATTGGTGCACTGCTGCTTGTTGATGGCTTAGCCTGCAACAGTGTTGGTTAGCGTGCGAACTTCGAACATCGCTTGAATTTCATCTGAACTGTATTTGAGCTGTATTTTAGAGACAATGCTATGAGCAAGTTTGTCTTGTTCTGTGCTGTTTACTACACCGTCTTGTGGATGTGCTTAATACAGCAACGAAGTATGCAATGGTTTTTTCAATGCTCTTCTTATGGCATTAGCCTTACGGCATAAGGCTATTTAAGCTGTGTGCGCACTGAATATGAATGTATCACCTATAGGGAGGCGTGGCAGGCCCTATAAAGTATATATAGTCTTGATCAGTATCGAAAGAGAAAGCGATTTAGCTATTATGTCTGAATGTGTCGATCCCGGACTCTATAGAAGGTAGTTTGTTTTTCCCCTCCAGCACTTAGTTGTGGGGTGGGGCACTACGTCGGGTAAACAATTACAAATGTCGTATTTTCTTGATTGTTGTGAGATACGAACATCAAATTTGAAGGTATAAAGCTGACTCTAAGCCTAACAAGATAGAATAGACAAATGGGAGTGGCCACGCCCACCTACAACTAACAAGAATAAAAGTTGACTTGTGCTATATTGGGATGAAGTAGTCAAATTTGAAAAACTTTATATCTCTGGAACCAATTGGTCTAGAATGGAAATTGACCCTGTTTCGATTAAAAAGTGGACAGGGTAACTCCCCTCACCGTCGTAACATGTTGAAGGTAAAAGGTAAGTCGATGTCGAGCACTCTCAACTTCAATTCCTCACTGGTTTTCAAGGGAATTTAAATGAACTTGAAAAAGAAGAAAAGTCCCATGTCAGCCGTCGATAATCCGACAATGATGCTATTCGTGAATTAACCGAAAATGTTATATGGTTGCTGTTTTTTCAACACACACACACACACACACGCCAAATTGCTGTCATTTGAGCTTCATATTGCATAATCTGGCGCGAATTGATTTCGAATGCCGACACGTGCCTGCGTGCGCTCATTAATCCACTGCTCTCTGCACCCCTCAACGCCGCGCGCTCAGCACTTGCACTAAGACGCGTTGATGATGTCGACGGCAATGTTGTTGTTGATGAATATGATGATGATGCGTGTTTGCAAACATTGAACAAGTGCCGCAACACAATTGTGGCTTTTCGTTTGGGAATTAACTTTGCTCACCTATCGCCCGAACGGGCACACGCTCTACGCAACAACAACAGCGAGTACACAAAGCACACGACAGGCTACCCACACCAACACGAACCCACACCAATACCAACAGCTAATTTATGGTTTTAACATTTTCTTGTTTCGTCGCATCCCGTCGGCCGGCGCAACCCGTCGCCCGACAGCAGGAACTGCTCTTTGCATTATGAATTATGATGCGACGACCCGAACATAAAGTGCGTCGTGTTGTACTTAATTTCAATGTTCCATTCCATTCCTTTCCGTTTCATTTCGTTACTCTCCCACTCCGTGTTCACTCTCATTCTCATTATGCCAAGACCCAAGACCGTTTTGCTGTATGCTGTATGCTGTATGTTGGTTGTGTGCTTATGCAGTTTGTTGTTGTTGTGATGAGTTAATAACATTTGCAACAACAACAACGACAGCAACAACAATACACTCGACACTGTTTACTGCGAGTACGGCAGTGCAAGGCAACGAAGCTGCGGAAGTCACTAAGGAAGCTGTGCTATTGTGGCGGTCGTGTGTCAAGCGCCAGGCCGCAATTATGTACGCTAAAAACTACTTGGATATTTTTATTAAAGTGATAGCGTCGTCTTCGCTTGCCAACGTTTGGCCAACGGAAACGGTTTGCTTGCTGCACAATGACAGCAAACAAATGTTGTTGTGCCCCAAGCGACGGTCGTTCGGCACGTCAAACGTTCATTTATTATTTATGTTTAAGTCGGGTTTTTGCGTCGCACACACTTACCGATTTATTGAGGATACACTGGGCACGTTGTCCTGTGAACAGATGCCCTCGGCCAGTAGTCGATCGCGTATCTCCCAGGCGAACATTGTTGGATTCTCGCGCTTGTAGTTGGCAATCGCATCGACGACAGGCGGCGTCGCGACCTTCGGCTTCGATCCGCCAATGACACCGGCTTTAAAACTACCAGTCTCATAGTATCTGTAACATGAGTATGAATAAGTTGTATTCCATAGAAAAAATGTATTACATCAAACATTACATTAATTATGGCTATGTGCCGTGGCGCTACACCGCACATGCATTAGTCTAGCACTGAAGCATTTATACTCGCACATAACATTAAATACACCATGGGCACATACTGCAATCTAGCAGTCGGACATTTGTACATGTATGTGTGTCATGTTTTTGCGCTGACTGTTTGGTGCGACGCCGACGGTGACTGTGACGGTGACTGTGGCAGAAGACGCCAGCGTCGGTAGCAATTCATTGGAATATGTTTGCTAAATTCATTTGCATCCGCAGCATTTAATGCCAAAAGAGAGGCAATAAAACAACACTTGGTCTTGTTTTGTCGTTCTTCTTCTGCTCCTCATCGCCGCTGGCGGCACGGCTGCAGGATAACCAAAGCGCCCATTGCTCTTAATGTCGGTACACATGTACATATGTATATATTGATTCATGCACACAGAGACGGCGCACAGGTACATATACATATACATATACATATGTACATGCACACACGCCATGATTAATGCGAAAAGATTTTCAGACGGAACCAACGATTTCACCATTTTCAATTAAAAACAATTTTGTCTGTCAGAGTCGCATTTTGGTGCGGCAAGGGGGGCTCATATTGCGCTAGAGTTGGCAGCCACACACACAAACCAGAAAGATTTATTGTTGTTGTGCGGCAGAGAAAAATTATTTTGTATTTAATGAGTTTGGTGAAGAGTCAAGTGTTGGTAATTTGTGAGCAAATCGCAAAACAGAAATTTATTTACACTTTCACAATCAGTCAAAGGACCGATCAAGTGCACTAGACTGGGCTCCAAAATGTACCAATGGACCAATGGAAATGAACCAATTATGCGGCCGCAACATTGAATACGTCTTTGGGACAAGCTGCCAGGGCACGAAATGAGGCAATGCTGCAAATTGGCGGTGAGCATACGCTCAAACAGTCAAAGGCCTTGGTTACATGACGTTACTCAGAACATGCGACTGTATAAATTGGAAAATTCAAGAAACTAGAATGCATTGAGGAGCCCATGTTACATAGCATTACACGTGACATACGTCAAAATAATTGCAAAGTTGTGCTCAACTTACCTCGATAAAATTTTTGATACACAGCCGTGACTCACGCGCAGTTGCCGTGAAATGTCGCACGGACGGACGCCATTGTGTGCGAGTTCGACGATTCGCTGCCGGACGACGTCGGGCAGCGGGCGGCCATTGACGAACACGCCGCCCAATTGATTGACGCCGCCGTGACCTGTGTTGGCAATGGGCCGGAGGGAGAAAAAAGAGAGACGTGAGTTTTGTATATAAATTGCAATGAATAAAATTTCAACAATTTCAACGTGTTTGCGGTTTTGCTTAATCTGTAAATCTGTGTGTGTGTGAGTGTGTTTATGTATGTGTGACAGTCAGATCGCTGACAGATCGGGCGACGTTAATTAAGTGCGAACAACAGCAGCGTTGCGTTGCGACCAACAGCGCCGAGCGACCCGCGCGTCCTGCCCCAACCGCATCCCATTTTAATGACAAACATGCAAAAGACTCGCGTCGGCTCAGCTCTGCTCCTTCACACACCATTTGCAGCAATGCACTTCATTTTATTCATTAATTGCCACTCTGCCACAAATGTAATAAAAACAAAAGAGAAGTTGCAATAAGTTCAGTCTTGCCGCAGATTTAATGCTCTTCAACTTTGTCCCCCGTTCGACGAGCGAGAACTTGAAGTCGTTCATGAGCCCTCCTCCGCGGGACCTTGGCTCGTCCAAAGATTCGATCTCGAAAGACTAACAGAGGACCCATCTTACTCACTCAAAAAGGAATAAGGTTCTTCCTAAAAGGATTTAAATTTATGCATGATGACTCTATGGAGATTTCCCCCTCATTTGTATATTTTAGCCAGGGTTAGCTTGTGTTTTTTTTGTTTTAAATGGATGGGGAAGGGCCCCATGGACGACGCAATCATTATTTCGTTGACAATAGCAAATGCCATAAAAGAAGTTGTCTTCGTGAGCGTCCTCATTGGATATTTGGCACTGTCGATCATGGTCGGATTTTACTCATAGTCAGATAGATGGATGGGAGGATGGGCGAATGGGAAGATTAACGTGCCTATAAAGGGTCAAAGGTGTTCTCTGTTCAGTGAGCATGTTTAAACCGATTATTGCAATCTTCGGAGAAGAATTTTGGAATGGAAACAAACATTTGAAGTAATAAAAAAAGTTTCTTGGGTTCTTCATTTTCAGACCACTTAGACAAACAGTCTTAAGAGAACTCTACATTTACTCTGCCCGCTGTCAAGGGCGTAGCCGTGCGGAAGGGGAGCCTCTACTCCGCTACATCACAACTTCGGGACTTGCAATACTTGTATTAGGTCAGATATATGCAAAAATGCGATCTCGGCAGCCGCTTTGTGACAAGCTACCTACACCCTTGCCCCTCTTAGTGTTCCTATTTCTGTCGACTTCTACTCCAAGCCGACCTCATCTATAATTGAGCAATCTGACTATCTATCAATCAAAGGGTTTATAACTTATTGCCAATCTATTTTGAGTAGCCAAGTATCTTCATTTAATATGAAGCGTATCGAGTTGCATTTTGTTATTCTATCTCATTATACGCAACAGATTTAGAACTTAGAAGGCGCTAACACATGTAAGTCGCAGCTTGCACTTAACAATAGCTAGCCAAATGGCAACGGAATTGGCATAGACGGCAGCGGCAGCGGCAGCGGCAGCGGGGTAACGTTCCAAGCGCTCAGCGGGGTGCGCCACGCACAATGCGCGATAATCTTTATAACAACTGTAATACCAGAAATACCTAGCGCGTGATAACTGCCAGACCGACCGACCGACCGACTGACTGAGTGACTCTCAGCGCTGCAATGCGACAAACATGCGTAGAACAAAAGGATCTTTTGTCTTGTATTGTACTTCGTGAGTGTGTGTGTGTGTGTGTGTGTGTGAGAGATTTTTGAAAATGCCAAAGCGGCAAATGCAATTGTTATTTAATGAAGTAAGTTTGTCGAATGCCAAGAGATATTCACTTCTGTGCTGCTCGACACATCCATTGTGCCTTCAGTCAGCCAATTGACTCGAGTGCTCTGCTCACGTTCATCTGCGCGAAGGGCAGGCAGGGCGAGTGTGTTTGCTTTGCCATTGATTTCATTCGACAAACACCTTTTGTTCTGACTTTTGTTGTCCTTTTTGTCCGTCCGTCCGTCTGCCTGTCTGTCTGTCTGTCTGTCTGTTTGTTTATTTAAATGGTGTCGTGTGTGTATGTTTTGGTGTGTCGCATTGTGTGACTTATTGATTGATGAAGTAATAAAATGCAACAGAAGAATTAAATATAAATTTTACAACGATTGATTTCATTATTGGCGCAGATTCTCTTCTCTCTGACCGTAATAAGGATTGAATATTGAAATTTTTCAGTTCGAAGCAATCTTCTTCAAGCCATGGCTGCCAAAAGCAGAAGAAAAAGCTTGTTTTTGTGAACGGACAGACAGACAGACGGGCGGATGAACAGATGGCTGCATAGATGCATCTCTTGATGCTGATCAAGGATGAAACAGTTGGTCAAGGCTAAAAATCAGCGCCGAAGCGAGATTTACGGACGGAACTGTGTGTTCACACCGCTCTTGCGGTCTTGCTCGATGTTGTCCAAAGAGAGACGTGACGAATTGGGAAAGTGTGCTACGTCATTTGGAGGACTATGCTCTCCAAGTCTCCCAATCGATCTTCGTGCTTCTATCGCTCCTGATGTCCGAGTTAGAGTCCTTTGAAATAGTGGGCGGTATTGGTTGTTTGGGCAGGAGGGGTCGTGGTACAAAACCATTGAGGCCTTATGGTTTCCGAGAACCCTTAGTGACGGATGGACCTACCACGGATAGGGTTCAATCGATTTCTCTATGTACTCTATGGGGTCTGACTCTGCATCTTTTATGCGTTACACAGCTTTGCTCTCAAGCAAACTTAATATTCCCTGACACAAAGCGTTGTCAAAAGAATGAGCTGATAATTAGAAACGATACGAAAGATCCCGAATTTAGTGACATCTTGAAAGGACCTATTCAAGAAACCATTTATCGAGTCCTTGCTTGGGTTCAGAAAGGGTTCGGTGACTAAATCTAAAATGAAGGCGGCTGAGTCAATTCTAAGATATTTTTGCTCTTTTCCTGAGCACTTTCCATGAGCCCTATCCATACTATACTCTACCATTAGCATTATCTCTACGCAATATTATTGTCAAATACAATTTGAGAGTGCATAGAAATGAATGCAGTCTGAAAACACTCCCTTGGCCAGCGACAGACATCTCAGGACGAAACTTGAACTAACAAACGTGAATAATTAAAATTCACATGCCCTAATCTGATTATTAAGAGTGTAAGATCGCACAAATATACACAGAAATGATCAGGACGGAAAGAACGATCCGTTCTTCCGTCGTCACCAACGGTTCTCGGGCACCTAAAGTACTAGAAATTTGAAACTTAGAGGACAGACTGGTGAGGTTAAGTATCAGATTGAGTTTGATTGCATTTTTGAAACGCCCACCAGTCCATTCTTTTAAAAGGCAATAGCTCCAATACCAGCAGCCAGATCTTAAAAATTACATACCATTTTCCACACTCCTCATTCCCCGTAAATAACCCGTTTAAAAAAATGCCTATATCTCTGAAACAAGATAAGATGAGAACCTCAACATTGGAACGTAGGTTAAGTAAACATAACCTTATCAAATGCGTTTCACCCCCCTTTCCGCATGGTTGTCCATTAAACTAAAACTTCAATAAGATTCACACCTATTTGGGGCGTGGCATAGGCCACCAGCCTATAGCGTCTAGTGCTTTTACCGCCCTTTCTAGTTTATTTCCAGCTCTGTTTCATAGCACGTTCCACCAAAGTTTGATTTGTCCGTTGAGGACGTTGATTTCCAACCAAGAGTAACTTGACAAGAAATCCAATAACTTTATCGCAATGCTTCCCGGTGTAAAGACCGGCTCAGAAGTCACCCAAGCACTTTGACAGCCAAAGAACCGAAGAGGATATTTCCAGAAACACAAATCCAATAAGACTGAGAATGCAGGCAAGCGGCCTTGATTGATTATGCTATTTGCATAGGCACTTTAGATCTGAGCGACTCCTTAGGTGAAAGCATCGTCCAACGAATGAAAGATGTTATTATTAGTACATCGTTAAAGATGGACTGACGAAAGAAGGGCAAGAATGAAGAACTTGTGTGACGCTTTTTGAGGTGAAGTCCCTCTCTTCAGTCCAAAATTGTATCCTAATCGAGCTTAAGTAAGCAAATCTTGGGACTCAAGAGTTTAGAGAAATGTCCTTATTTTGGCAAAATTGTTGGATTCCTCACGTAGAGAGAAGTTTTGAGTCGCTAAGGGTTCTCCTAAGGATTCTGTGAGGGAATTACTGCCCCCTTTCGGCCTTAGATGGGCCAGTGAGGCGAAAATGGGAGTTGTGGAACGCAAGCTGATGTTGCCGCCGGCTAGCCCAGCTAGAATCGTTGGATCGCAGAAGCCCACGAAGACTTGACCCGAAATTGAAAACAAAGAGCATCTTTAAAAAGGAACTATTGGCGAATTACATGTGTAGTATTCCATCATGTTTTGATTGTAACGATATGCAGTTGAGAGATCCATGACGCCGTGTTTCTTGTATCCAAAATAGCTTGTTGCTGTTGTTGTTGTTGTTGTCTTCTCCTTTAAACTTTTAACACTTTTTCTCTTTTCTCGTTTCGCTTTGGTTTTTCTTTGATTTGACACTTGACACGTTTGCACTTTGGTGATTTGGTGATTTGGCAGAAGAGTTTTGATTGATACGCACTAATAAACTATGTACATGTGTGTGTAACACCGGTAAACCGTAGCCCGTAGCCCGTAGCCGTGCCGCCGCTTTTAAAGTCAATCGTACCGTAACCGGACACGGACCGTTGCCGTATCGAGCCGTAGCCGCAACCGTATAGTCGACCGTTATTTGTAATTGAGCCGTAACAATTTCACTGCTTTAATTCAGCTTATTACGCCGCTGTTGTTGTTGTTGTTGCTGTTGCTTTTGCTGCTGTTGTTGTTGGCGTCGGCGGCGTGCGACCGACGCGAGTGACGACTGATAATAAATGCGCGTCAGCATTGTTGGCCGCGAAACGTTTTGTTAACCGAAGCAGGACGCTGGCCGTTCTTGGTTGGAGCGAAGGCGAAGGCGAAGGCAACTGGCTTGGCTGCTGCCTCTTCTGCCGAGGCGAGAGAAAAGATGCCCAAAGAAACAGAAAGAACACCTCACGTGTGTTGGCGGCGACGGCGGCGGCTGTGCTTGGCTGATGCGTGTCTGTGTCAGACTGAGAGTCGTCGTCGTTGGCAGAGCGCGGAAATCTGCGTGTCGTCCTCTCTGTCCTATTGCGGTGCTGCGTCGTCTCTTCTTCTTATGCTGCTTTGATTTGGTCTTTGTCGTTTTCGTTTGCTCTGTTGTTGTTGCTGTAGTTGCTGTTGTTGCTGCTGTTACTGCGTCTTTCTGTGCCGTGAAATGTTGCTACCCATTTTTTCCGCACTGTTTGCTGCACAGCCACAAAAGCAGATCCTTCGAGCCGTTTTATAACAATTGTTACACTCTTTTGTGTGTGTGCTGCTTATCTAACGCATCAGTGTGCAGTGTGAGTGTGAGTGTGAGTGCGTCGTCCTTGTTCAGCCACCGCCCAACCGCATCGACGTGCGCGCACATCTCGACTGCTGCGACGCGCTGCAGCGAACCAATAAAGTCGAAACCTGAAGGCACAAAGCCCAAAGCGTGAGTGAGAGTGAAAGAGTGTGAGAGAGAGAGAGAGGTTGACAAGCGAACAGAGGACGCTGGCGGCGGCGGCGGGCAATAAGCAGCAAGCGATACAAACTATTTTCGTCATCACTGTACGATCGATCGCAAGCATTCTTCGACTTTGGCTCTTCTTCTTCAACCTTGCCAAATGACAAGCAACGCCACTACATGACATAGTAAGATTGCACGTGCATGCATGTGTGAGTGTGTGTGTGTGAGTGTGGAATTTGCGTGTGTCATTGCCAAAGATTCCACAGTCCACACAGAACCGTTTACCGCTTGATTTCTTTCGCAGGCATTTTGAGTGGCAATGGAACGCAATACAAATACTTTGATTACAAAAAGCAAATTAAATGTGTGAATAACTGTTTAGCAAATCGCACACACTTTTGTTTTTGGCTTTGGTTTTGTTGTCAGCTTTAATCAAAAATCAAGTGTTGACAAGTTCAGCGGCAAATCAATAACTGTCGATTTTTTCAACGCGTTGTTGACGATGCCTGAGAGTTTCTTGTTTCAATCGCTCGCAAGCCCGCTTGGGTCAAACATTACTGTATATAAGTGCGAGCACACACGTGCGCTCTCACTCGCACGCTCGCCGAACGAAGAATTTACCAATGCACACACACAGACGCACACAGATGCATAGATATGTGTATGTGGTATACGCACTGAGATTTCCGCCAATCAACGCAAAGATAGCTTTGGCCCTCTGCTATGCAACAACACTTGTCAAAGCACACTTGCCTCCAATCAACGTACGACTTGGCTTGCTTCGTTGTTGTTGCTGCCGCTGCTACTGCTACTGCTGCTGCTAAACGAAAATGCGCATCACCCACTGCGAAAAAGAAGAAGAAAACATAACGACGCAAAATTCTCATCGTCGTCGTCGTTGTCGTCAGCAGCGTCGTATAGTGTCTCTTGCTGTTGTTGTTGTTGTTGTTGCTTGCTTGCTTGCCTTGCTTGCCTTGCTTGCCTGCAGTCGTACGTACGTTCGTTGTTTGTCACTGTTCACGCTCTTTCTCTGTCGCTCTTTTGTTGTTATTGCTTAGTTTGTTTTCGGTCGCTTGCACTCTTCTTGCTCCGTACGTTTTAGACTCTGTGAAATAGTTGCTCACACACACACTCTCTCGCTCTCGCTCTCTCTCTCACTTGTGTGTGTATGTGCCTGGTTAGTCAGTGTGCCATCGCTTTAGACGAAGGGGCGGTGACGTTAGTCCGGAATTGTTGTTGTTGTTGGTGCCATCGCTCGGCTATCTTAAACAGCCGCTTGACTCGAAGCTCTCTTGCAGCGCATTGTGTGTGTGTGTGTGAGTTGTGCCTGTGTGTGCGTCATTTGCGCAATCTTCTTTGTGCACCTCCCGCCACCCCTTCTTCGAACGAATGCGTATTTTGATGACTCTGTTGAAATCACGCCTCATCCTGCGGCCGCCTTGCGTGCTCGCTCTTCCACTTTACTTTTTACAAACTCATTAATTTCGGGTTTTTTATTTAATTCGATTATGGCCAACTTCTGATGGCTGATGGCTGTGCCATGCTCAAATATTAAAACGTTCGTAATTGAGCCGCCACCCCCGCCCTCTCACCCATTGAGTAATTTACGGGCCACAGAAATTAGTTCAAAGCGAACAGTGAAAAACTCAAGTAAGAAACCAAATAGAACACAATTTCTGATTTCGTTCCATTTATGCTCGTTTGGTTCAATTTCCGGCATTCTGGTAAAGTCTTTGGCGATTTGGTTGAGTGTTTATTCGAAATCAAGAGAGGGGAAATCGCGGCCGAGCCACGTTTCTTCTTTTGGGGTAAAATTTGTGCAACGCCAATAAAATTTGCTATGCAAAATGAAAATGAGGGAAATATATTACTGATCAGCCACCATGCATGGACTTACAATGCATCACTCAACACATAAACTAAAACTTATTCAAGTCCCGCATGGGTCAAACACTAAAAGGGCTCTCGATTGCTAAGCTTCGGAAAAAGAGGAAGACATCCCAATATGGAACACTTTCTTTTTATACTCTTGCAAAAAGAGTATATTTACTTTGTCATGAAGTTTGCAACGCAGAGAAGGAGACATCTCCGACTATATAAAGTATATATATTCTTGATCAGCACGACGAGACGAGTTCAAATAACGATGTCCGTCTGTCCGCCTGTCTGTCTGTTTCAATGCGATTTCCAGCCAGAGTTTTATAGTTAGCAAAAAAATTTAAACGCAGAAAATTTTCTTCTCTTTGCAGGTGTTTGGTATGTAAAAATCAGTTTGATCGGATGACTATAGCATATAGCTCCCATAGGAACGATCGTTCAAAAATGATGTTTTTGCTTAAATAACCGCGTGTTTTAGGAGTTATCGACCCAATATTTTGCACAAAAACTTTTTTAACATCAAGAAAGATACCGTGCAAAAATGGTCAAGATCAGGCTACTATAGCATATAGCTGCCATAGGAAGGATCGGTCAAAAGTGATGTTTTTGCTTAAAAAACAGCGTGTTTTTTGAGTTATCGACTCAATATTTTGCACAAAAACTTTTTTGATATCAGCAAAAATACTGTGTAAAAATGTTCAAGATCAGGCTTCTATAGCATATAGCTCCTATAGGAACGATCGGTTAAAAATACTGTTTTTGTTAGAAAAACTTTTTTGTTCTTGAATATAAGCAAACCAAACTTTGCTATTACGTGTTTTTATTAATGCCTGACTAAAATCCAGAATTTTATAAAAATTGGACATAAGGGCGTGGTACCGCCCATACAACTAAAAACTTAAAAATGGTACTTCTCTGTGAACAGACGAGACACAAGATTGAAAAATGTAGTGAAGTTTGACTACATTGCCTTCTTTAAGACAAATAAGAAAATGGGCGTGGCTACGTATATGATTCTTATTGGAAAATTATAAAAGGATTTCCTAATAAGAATAATTGTGAAAACATTTGCAAGAGTATATAAGTTTCGGCATAGCCGAAAATAGCTCCCTTACTGGTTATTTATTATTTTTATTTTAGAGATGGAAGGTTGGTCAACTTTCTTAACTCGAAGATCAAACAACTTCAAGCCAGCCAAAGCCTGGGTTGAAGAAAATCGTTCAAGTCCTTGGTAAGAGAGGATGTCCATAGTTTGTCACGACTTTCGGATACCTTCTATTTTACAACACTCTAATCAGCATTCTTCCTGGTACAATCAGGGCGACAAGAGAAACTGATTGAGCCATATTCGCCGGATTTGCGATGCTCGGAATCAGATGATGGTTGAAATGTTGTATCTCCATAACTATTAAAAGTATTAAAATAACCCTCCATTTTAAGGTTACCCCTCAAAAACCCATAAATTAAAATTTTACGCAAACTTCACATTTACTGACCGAAAAAAAAGAAGCGGAAGGCCAAAACGTTCCCCAAGCAAGTTTTCAATCTAGTTTAACTTGAGTTCGCATGGTTCCGACCCCTAGACCTTGCCCTCTTGGAAATGCCCTTGATACGTATTCTATTTGTTCATCAGAATAAATTCGGTTTTAAAGTCCATGAATGCAGAAACTGAAACTGCTTACATCATAAAAATTGGTCTGGATTACGGGTTAAAAGTGTGCAGAATATCTGAAAACGGACGACTCCAAAGAGTTTATATATCCGTCAATAAGTCAAATGGTGTCTCTAAAATTCGAAACACAATTCGAACCAATAACGAAGCCACCATGTCACAAAGAAGAGGGCGTGGCAGTATCGCCCCCCTTGTGCACGCCCTTGTTGCGAGAGTATTTTATGCGTTCCAATAATGAGAAATGACTTTTAAATAATAGAACCTTATTAATTCCGATTCTCGTTACAGGGTTGGGCATGATGGAAAGTTGATAAATCGAAACAGGAGCTCCCAAGCATAGAACAGATCATGGTAGTTATAAGTGAAATAAGTTCAAAGAAATTTCGGGATATGAATGTGTATTCCCTCAGAATTGTAATTGGCTTGGCTTGTTGCTAATGTCCATGAAAAATATCGATACTTTAACTGTACAATATTGACCCCTCCTTCCTGAAAGCGGGCAAAGCCCATGTGTCTAAAAAATCGATCTCGAAGCGTCCTAGAAATGGTCACTGAGGAACATAGAGCAACCCAAAACGTAAACGAATTCGTTCTCTGCTCTTTTCGATAGTTTCTTTATGGATAGAACAATGAGATTGTTCTATGCTTCCAAATCAGCACAAGAGACATAAGGCAACTCAACAATCGAATTGGTGCGTGTTGGCCTGACGTATGTGCTGCGCTGCTGTTATCTAACTTAAGCGAAAATGAATATATTTGTTCTTTTTGTTTTTTTTTTGCCAAACAAACTCTGTGTGTATGTGTGCGAATGTGTGTTCGTACATATGCGCGAAAAATGTGTTTTTGGTGAATTATGTAAATTATGGTTGGTGAAATCAAATGTCGGAGCAGCAAGTGGAATGGCTTTCATTACAACAATAATTAAAATGATTCCCAAAAGAGATGTCGGGCTGCGAAAAGTCAAAACATAAGTTCAAAGTGATTTGTCAAACAAAAAATGCAAAGCAGCGAACATGGGCGAGGAACATGGCAACACATGAGGGTTGTGGCCTAAGCACACTAATGGGAATACGCAGCACGATGAAGGGAACGGAAAAGGGCAAGGACAAGGACAAGAGAAGGGGCAGATTGAGCAGCACTCACTCATGTCAGAAGCATTTGAGGTCTTCAGTGATTTCGTGTCCGTAACCGACGTGCCTGCAATTGGAGGCACCCTGTATAGCGTAGCTTTTCTCTTATTTGTAAATCAGCAACAAAGTCATTTAGTTTGGAATTAATTGTGCTCAAATTTCATTGTCAACGATGCTGAGACACTTGTCAGCGCATCGCTGCTTCTTCTTCCTTGCTTCCTTCCAGGCACGCACAAGACAAAGCACAGGTTCTTTTTCACACGCGGCCTGATTGCATTTGATTTCTGCGTATGTGTGTGTATGTGTGAAAAGTGGAGCACACAGAGTAATGTAATACAAGACGCAGAAATGCAGAAATTTGCGGTTTTCAATTAAACGAGGAAATACACAAACAAAAATACAGCAACAAAGAGCAAAAAAACTGTGAGAGGAAGTAAAGAAACGAGTGCAAAAGTGTGAGTGTTCCACCTAGCATACAAGAGAGCGGGAGAGATCGCTGGTCAGCGTCAGCAGCCTTTTGTCAATTATTGGCTTCTTTGCAGCTTTGTTATTTTAGCCTGTGGTAGAAACGGTTAGTTGTTGTGCTCTGTTGTTATAGATATAGTTGTTGTTGTTGCTGCTGTTGTTCGTTGTTCGTTGTTCGTTGCCTTTCAAAGCGGCAAACCACAAATGGACGGCGAAAAACAAGTGCAATCGTTGCGTTGTGAACAATTTGCTCGAACTTTTCCCTAACGTTATTTGATCTCATTTGTGTTGTTTAAAGAGAAATCACAGACTGACCAGCCGTCCGACAGACAGACAGACAGACAGACATACAGTAAGACAGACTAAGTGACTGATACTCTGGCTAACAAGTTTGTGTATTAAATTGGTCTAAGTTGTAAACAATGTGTGGTGCACAAAAGACTTTTTTGTCAAAACGAAATAAACAGGGGTACCCTGGTTTCGCTTCATTACACACAATGTACTGAAAATGTTAAGTAGCTCTATCGCACTTCAGAATGCAAGTAGACATACGGCAAATCAGCGCTCAAAAGTTACTTGGAATCGCTGCTAGGCCAATAAGTATTTTGACGTCTTCACTGCAACCCCCCCTTCTAGTCAGCCATGCCTAACTAAATTACCTTCGACTGCATACTCGTATGACACTCGTCAATGGTATTTCCATCTGTCTATCGAAGTCGCTACTGAAGTCTTATTTGAGGGCTAACTGCTCAACGCAAATCAGCTTTGAATGCTAAGCAGACCCATGTGCGCTCTCACGCTGTGACACATAAGCGCACCTGCCCAAAAGGAAATTGCTTGTATTAATTTCGTGGTAAACTATTCAAACGGTAAAAAAACAATTTCAAAACAAAAAGATTTTCGAATTGAAATTGCCAACTACTAAGTAATTCAGCTACGTGTCTGTATTGTCGCATGTGCGCTTGTGCTTGCAGGAAGCATAGGCGTATTTAAAATTCCTTTTATTTACATACTCATGTCCTTACGCCAAATAACAATGATTTGGGTCGTGTACGGCCTGAAAATACTATCGTTTATTTGCCGTAAAAATTCATGTTAAGTCCCTGTACGCCCTTAGTCCTCCTTGGTTACGAAATCATATTTCACGCAACTCTAACTTCGGCACAAAGTCCGTTTTTTTATTTTCTGAACGACTTTTAATTTAAAGCGGCGTACAGTACTTAACCAACCCAACACCCAACCACTCCCCACCACCGCACGTTGCTCTTTTAACGTCACCCTCTGTTCGTTGGCTTGACTTCTGAATTGCAAAGAGCTTGTAAACTTATTGGGTTTGTCCGATCTTCAAGTGCTCTTCTTGAATGCATTAATATTAGGGACCGTTTCCAAATGACGTGAGGTATATTGAGGGGGCCTTGGTCTGACCAAATTTCACAAAGCCATGGGGAAGGGGGTCATTGAAAATCCCACGTCAACTTTTGGGTCCATTAGACTAATTATTTCAAAATTTAAGAAAATTCTCACGTAGGATAAAGAGGTTGTTTTGTCCAAAATTCAACAATGGAGGGAAGGGGCTGATTTAAAGCAAGGTACCTCTCGTTATTTATGTATTATGTGTCTTCTGGAGAGAAACGTAGATGATACTCGGGTCTTGTCTTCAACACACTGTGCCTTTAATTTTTGAACTTCCGATTTCGAAAAGACTGTGAAGGGGACATGGCACAAGGACAGCAACAAACTCAACTAAAAGCCATTTAATACAAGAAAAAAAGTTGAAGTCATTTATATACGACTCTGAAATACCCTGAACGGACCTATAACTTTGAGGGGCAAACGAGCTTTTTCAAATTCCTTCACTCAACAGTTAACCTTATTACCCTTTACCCAAAAACTAAGGAAAAACGAGTTCATGAGGCTTGACACATGATTACCACCTTTCTGACAATCGTTTTGTCTATGTTGCTTAGCAACACATCGAACATACAGCAGTGTAGCATTATAACTCAGTGAACTGACATTTGTATAGCTGCGCTATGTGACACATAAGCGTAACTCATATTGAAATGTTGGAATCCTGTTAAACGTTGCATACATTAGCACAGAGCTGATATGCTCTGGCGCCAAAGTAAAAGGATACAGCACACAAATGATGGCCACAGACGAGGAAAATGGCTTTATCTGTTGGTACGCGGGTGGGGGGTAGGATATGTGGGACAACCCCTCCCAGGCTTGCTTTTGCAATTGCCATTTGCCTTTGACAGCGCCACAGTAGGGGTGGCTGAGAAGGTGGAGTCACGAAAAGGGGGTTGCCTTGTTGGTCGCAGCGGGGAAACTGTGACAGATGCTGTGCTCTGTGTCTGTGTCTGTGCATAAGTGTATGTGTGTGCATGAGTGTATGTGTGGGTGCGAGGACTTTAATTCGTAATTTGTCTGTCAGATTTAAAGGTGCATTTAAAATCACGTATTATGCGTTGAAGTGGTTGGATGGGGAGGGGCTATTTAGACCGCGTAATTTAGGCAAAAGACAGTTACTTGGCCAACTTTAAGTGCGTGTTTGCCTCATTGGGCGACTCTTGAGACTTGTTAAGGACAACTGAAAGATTAAAGGACGGAAAATGTGTCTTTGACTTACCATCGCCGGACATGCTGCCCTGTGAGCTGTGCGAGTCTTCTGAAAATGTTTAAACAACAACAATTGTATCTCAAGTAATTCACAGGTCGTTGTATGTGTCGTTTTCGACCGGTCGGTCGGTCGGTCGGTCGCTTACCTGTGTTATTTTGTGCCTCATTCATTGCGGAAATCCATTCAACGGTGCTCTGTGTCTGTGGCATGAAACCGCTCGCAGTCGCCGACACGGGCATCGTGCTGCCACCTGTGCTGTTGTTATTGTTGCTGCCAAAGTCATCATATTTGTGAACTGAAAAGAACATAAAGGAAAGCCAAAGTTAAAAGTATTTTCCACATGACTTTTGCTCCCGTACTCCTTTGACGCTGAGCGAACAGATGTCACAAACGCCATACTTGCGTCCGCATTTGGTGTCACAAGGGGGAAATCCCAAATGCCACGCCCCTAAACTATTGGCCTGTGGTTTTGTGGGAAAACGAGGGGAGGGAAAGTTCCAATCAAACTTGTTCTGGTGCCGAACCTCACGAGTCTCCCCTCAAAATTTCAAGTTCAACCATTGGTGAATATGAACAGTTGGATGTCCGGATCATTCCTTTATAACTTTTTGCGGACTTACCCTCCTTAAGTTGACCCAAGACAGTTGCCTTCACCGCTTCATAAATAACCCGGTCCTGCTCGAAGCCCTCAATAAGTCATAGATTTGTCAACTCAAAATTTGTCACCTTTCCAGTTAAAGAGGATCCACTGTAACTCTACTGTAGACTACTTTATGAAATAACATAACATACGCCATCATCATCCTACATGTTGTTTTAGAGCTGGTAGAGCTTTTGTTAAAAAGCCTTATTGATATCGAATAATGCCGAATGTTGTCAATGCACCCTTCAGAACTCCAAGTGCCTTCCTAGTTTTATATTCCTTTCGTTTTTTTTTTGTTGATAATAAATAGAAAACATCAAATGACCAAGAATTGTTTTCAAACGCTCAAAGAGAAAACCGTGACCAAAAATGTTGGAATTTCTCAATTCAATTCTTGTACGACATGAAAAGCAAAGCCAAATGCCACAATGAATGCAAAACAACAACAAAAACAAAAGCAAAAACAAGAAAAAGTACAATAAAAAGACATGTAAGCCTCAACTACAACATGCTCTACTCTACAGTAGCAACAAACTTAAAACAGGACAAAAAAAGGGAAACAACAACAACAAAAACGATATCAGGAAGAGCAAAATTTGCAAGCAACTTAAAATTTGTGAATTTTTGCGCTTTGTACACACTACACGACCCAAAAATCTCTTTGGCACTTCGATTATTCGCGGGTCTTCGATGAATTAATGCAACATGTGCTATGTAACCATAGCGCGTTAGAACACATTCGACATTGTAATATGCAAACTTGTCGCGTCGGCAATTCTAAACTTATTTTCACTTGTGAACTATAAAAATATCTTCCGTAAAATAAGAGTAGGTACCATGTACTAAAGCCAAACAAGTAAATTTATGAAATTTGCAAACAAATATCTTATGTCACTTGGGACATAGCCACACATACGGCGAACTAGCATGCAAACTTGTGCATTCATCTCATTTGAAGCACAAAGTACTATAAGCATACAGAAGTCGTATGTGAACATAGAACAAGCTAACACAGTAACAAGTGTAAGTATGCGTTACTTAAGCTTGGTACTGAAAAACATGCCGTATGTAACTTGCATGTCGCTATGTGACATAGGCGTATTCGATGGTATATTTTGTACGGCATACAATATTCGGCTAAGTCGTGGCGCATATTTGCTTACACTTGTTCTGATTTCGACATGCTGTTGTTTTTTGTTGATTCGACAAGAAGTACGTCGTTTGTGGCGTCAGTGACCATTTGGCTAAAGCAACAACAACAACAACAACAATAACAACAACAATAAGAACACAAGAAGCGCCGTGACTCGGCCGAGTGTTGGTCACTTTTGGCTGCCGCTGCGGCAGCTGCTACTGCAAGCCGATTGAATTCGCTTATAGATACATCTATTGTTCTCTCAAAACGCTTCCGAATGTAAATCTTTACGAAAATATAATCTTTTGTTTTCGGCTTTTAGTTTTGACTATGACACATTTTTATACACTTTCTTTTCGTTACAAATTACTCACGGCAATGTATGTTACATAGTGTCACATGTGACATACGACAACCCAACTTGTGAACTTGTGCGACGCGTCGTTGCTAAGGTTGGCGCATGTCTTGTGCGCCGCTAAGTAACTTAGGCGTATGCATACTGTCAAGCGTATCAAGTGTTCGTTGTGGCCGACGTTGCCCATTCTGTTCTGCGAGCTTTAATAATATATTTTGTCATGATTTTTAAGCTTGGAAGCACGCAAAGAAAAGCGCTGCCGACAAAATGTTGAATAAAATCATTTATTTCGCGCATTATGCGAAAAAGGCTCTAAGACATGAGGCCAGTGGAGGTGAAGGAGCTCAACCATAATTAAAAAGAGACTTTCTTACCCAAAAGTGCCTTTTGGTTCTCACCAGGGAGAAGATAGAAATGTAACTGAAGACTCACCTTTCGCTTTCTCATCGATGTCTGCCAGCGTGCTGTTGGTGGCGAAGGTGACGCCGTGCTGCTGCTGATGTTGTAGGTGGTGATGATGGTGATGTTGCTGCTGATGTTGGCTGAGCTGATGTTCGACTGACGGCGGTGGCGGCGGCAGCTGTTGTTGTTGTTGCTGTTGTTGGAGCTGATGCGTCTGACTTGTCACCATGTGCTGATGGTGACTGCTGTGCAAGCCCACGACGGTGCCGCTGCCATGTAGCTGGTGATGAGCATGAGGATGATGATGATGCAACACGGGTGACAGCGCTGTGAGGCCGTGGCTGAGGTGTGGCGGCGTTTGCATCTCCATGCTGAGCATATCATTTATTACTGAAAATGCCGCAAACAAAAAGAGCAAATTCCATAAATACGCAATCAAATGCACTGTGTTACGAACGAACAACACCCGACATAGGGCAGTCTAGCCATTGCGCTTAGCAAATGCTAGTTTGACTTATGTGCTATGTGTGCGACGTGTAACATAGGCTTATGAATAGGAAAAATGGCACAAAGCTAAGGAATAAGGAACAACAAATGTTGCATGGTGGCAGAAGAGAAGAAGAATAATAGTGAGTTTAGGCTTTAATTCGGTACGAAGCCTTGAAACACCTTTGACGACTATGCGGAAGCATTGCTGCGCGGACGTGCCGAGCCAAAGCGATGCCGGAGGAGAGAGAGACGAGAGGGCAGTTGGGGAACCTTTTTCCTAATTACAGATAAGAAATGTGCTTTTGGCAAAGGCAGCATCAGCAGCTTAGCAGCAGAGGAGCAGCAGAAAGGCGTTGGCAGCTGATAGAAATGGCTTTGCGATCAAGAGACAAGCGTCCACTAGCTCAGAGAGGCTCCAAAGCACATGCAACGAAGATGTTGCAACGTTCCTAGCTTGCAGCTAAAAAATGACGATAATGACGATGATGATGGCTGCTGTTGATCACATTGAAGAAGAAGCACAAGCAGAAGAAAAACTGCAGAAGCCACAAGTAGTAACAACGAAAAATAATAACCAATAAATATATAAAAAACAAAACAAAACCGCACTTTGGCGCAGCAACAACAACAACAGCAACGAGTAACAAGCGCAAAGGAAATTGCTGACCATGTCCGTCGCCGAATGGTTGTTGTTGTTGCCACTTTTTTGAGCGATCGTTTGATACAGTTTCGTTTACTAAGCTATGTTGTTGTTGTCTTCTGTTGGGCACGTCACTGTTTTAGTTCCGGTGCTGATTTGAAGCAAATCATTACAAGCAAGACACATCAGTCCAAAAAATACGTTTCAAGCAAAATGCAATTTCAAGCATTAAATATGCCTATGTTGTATGGAAAGTATATGACACATAAGCCACTCATATGTGTGCTTCAGCTAGCTGAACGCTAACTTGCCGTATACGTTGTGTATTACAAAGCAACATAGGCGAATCTTATGTGTGTGTAATGTTCAACTTGGCGAGGTGAATCGCCATTGCGTTAGTGTGTGTGTGTGTGTGTGAGAGTATTTGTAATATGAAAAATGCGCAATAATTGCGCGCAACACATGTGTAATTTGTTCTTTAAGGACAATTCCCGCTCAATTCACTTAATGCGCTTCCCTTGCACTTATCCTCGCCCTTTTGCAACGGCAACTGCCCTTAACATGTGCTTGTGTGTGTGTGTGTGTGTTAAGGCTGAGAGCGCGCGCGCGCCCTTGTTCACCTGTTGTTAATTGACTTTTTTTTTGTTTTGTTGCGTTGTTTTTTGTTGTTTTTGTACGCTTTGTGGCCCTTCTTCAGCACTGTTGTTTTTTGTTGGCTCATTTCCATCAACAAGTCAGACGTCGTACGAACACGCTACTTCCACTTGTGCCTGAGCCCAAATGTCGAGTGTGTGTGTGTGTGTGTGTGTGTGTGTGTATGTGTGTGTGTGTGTGTGTGTGTGTGTGTGAGTGTGTTGCAGCAGACACGCACTTGTCACTTTGGCTGCCGCCACTGCCATCTGGAGGTTTTCCTTAAACGTTTTCCTTCTCAAACACCTTTCTAATTTATATCATTTGGTTTCTGACTTGTCCGTCCGTCAGTTCGTGGCTTGCGTCATACAATATATCATTTTGTTGTCTATTAGAAAAAATTTGAAAACATTTGCAGAGTTCAAGGAAGCTCTCTTCTGCAAACCTGCAACACACTGTTGTTCTTTTCTCTCTGCTCGAAGATCTGAGCGCCAAAAGTGTCAGTGGTAAATCACCATGTGTCGAGTAGTCGTTGTGGACCATAAACCAAGCAACATGAAGGCCAACGAAGCTAAAGAACCTTAAGTCCTGCCGATCAACGCATATGTACATACATATGTATGTGTGTATGTGTACAAGCACATCAAACGGTGTGCTTGTGTGTGTCCATCATACATGACGTAAGAAGTTCTTGTCTATATAATGTTGTAAGTCTATTGTATGTATGCACCACACACATACACATACACTTAAACATATGTAAAAAATTTGGCGTTTCGTTTTGTTAAAATAAAAGAGAATCAACACTTGACTGACGTCAGGCCAGGCAGCAATCACCGCCAACGCCGCCGCATTGTTCTGGGCTCTCTCACTCACACACTCACTTCGGCCGCTTCACCAAACAACGCACACAACAATAGAACGCAGCTCACCTCGTCCAACCCAAGCCAACTACACCACTGCTCAATCTGCTGCTGCCTCCTGCTTCTTCTTCTTCATTGTCTCATGCACTGTAGGCGCTTTTACTTTGTTCTCTGCTGCTGCTGCTGCTGGTGCTTCTTCTTCTAGGTTTTGATTGCTTGTGTCTCTGTTTGCCGCGCTGGGCCCAACGAAAACGTTTTCTTATAAAAATAAAAGTGGGAAAAAACGGCAACATTTTCGCACACTCACACACTGTGAGTCTCGGGAAAAAAATCAAGTTGGCGGCGCGAAAATGGAAAAATAAGCTCAAGGTCAGTAGCGTGGGTAAAAACGACGCAACACAAAAGAAAAGTCGTCGATGACGACGGCTCACATCGCGTTTATGTTCACTCTCACGCCGGGCTCACGGTCAAGTCTTGATCTTCAAAACCAAGACAAAAGTTACTCAGTCTGAAGCACACCCCGCACCGCACTGAAGTGTTAAGAGCAACACAAAGAAGAAGAAGAAGAACGTGCATAACTTTGTGATATAATAAGTTTTGAGAGGACAATATACTTTTTCCCCATTGTGTTCGCCTATGTGTCCCAACACTTTAATGGTTTGCTGTGTCCAAGTGACACAACATTCATTTTGGTTCAAGGGTTTGCAAATCTGAGCCGATGAGAGAAGGCAAGGTTGAAGGTCCCCCTTGAGTTCGAAGATTACGATCGGCTAAATTACTGCTATAACAAGCAGCAAGCATAAAGAAGATAAATGCGTCTAAGGAGGGCTCACATATGTATTTAATTTTTTCCGGGCCCAAATATATATATATATAAGTAAAAAGAAGAAGACAAGTCAACAGCGCCATGTCCGTTGTAGAAATGTGAGGGACTTAAAAGTCGTTTCGAAACTGCACTCTGAAAAGATCCTTTTATCAGGAAGTTGTTGATACAAAATTGGTATCTTCTTTAGTAGGTAGTTCATAAATTACGTGAGCTAATGGGTGAGGGGACCAGCGAAACATTTTTCAAAGGGGGAGTTGAAAATTGCACTTGAGTTCTTCTATATATAAATAGTATTTCAAAAATATAAGCTAAGTCCCACGAAGGCGGAGGAAGAGCTCAAAATTGAGAGAACAACACTTAACGAAATTATTGGATATCTTCAAAGGATGTTGACGAAGCAAGGAGTCTTAATAGAGTTTAAAAGTCCGAGGCATGTCCGACAACGGGTCCAACTTTCAGAGGGGCCTCACCATGAGAACAGAGATCGAGAGCGTTAGTTAGACTTTGTTTGAGCTTTGCAAGCAAGTACTTCCAAAACACTTCAGAATTTATTTTAAAAATCATCTAAACACCACGGAAGTACAGTTTTTCGAGTTGAAGCTAAAACTTGCGGCTTATACCAACTATAAATGATAATCAAGTATTTCCCAAATTCATTTTATTATAACGGATTTTTTAGTTTTTCTTTTTACAGTTCTTATTTCAATGTTGATCCTTATAAGAATTTTGAAAAACTTGCAAGAAAAAGTTGAGACCCTCTCTGCCTTATGGATCACCATTTGTGCAACGCTGTCCTAATACAAGTACGCACAAAAAGAACATTTATATTTTTAATTTGAGACTTTTTATACTTTTATACTTCACTAATGTTTTGTTTGCTTACTTCACTTTGTTTTTTATTTTTTTTTTATATTTAAATATTTTTCACACACACATATGATGTATTGTTTGTTTTTTATACATATATATTTTGCTATTTTGTTTCTTTTTGTTTTTTTTTTTACGTTGAAATTATTAACTAATTGCGTATTTTGACAATTACAACAACAACAAAAGCAACAAATGATCGACCGATCGAAAAATCGTATAGAACAAAACAGAGGCACTCGTGTGATTTTTACTACACTTGTGTGCGTATATATATATATATATATGTGTATGTGCAACCGTTTCAAATGTCCCCTTTCGTTCGTTGAGGGCTTTTTTGTTTACACACACGCCTCCGACAGGTGATCCGTCAGCGTACAGATCTCGAGCAAAACTGCGCTAGCAACTTCGTCGAGCTCGATTGCCGACAGTCGACGCAAGCCGATCTTCAACGTCGCTACAGCCGACTCAACTTGGCCCAAGCACAGTTTGAGCCACGCTCAAAAACAACTTGACTTGGCCGCCCCACTCGCACAACGACGACATTTGTTTATTGTTTGAGTACTTCTCCGAGAGAGTGTAACTTTAGCTCTCTCTCTCCGGCGACTTCGTAGAGCCACGCAGACGCAACGCCCATAGCGTATGTACATATGTGTGAGTGCTCGTGTGTGTTGATAAAAGGCCATGTGTTTGTGTGTTGGTCGCGAAATGAGCAGAGCAGCCGTTTTACGGTTGGCCGATTCGCTTTTCACTCAAACTGCACCGCCGCCGAAACCGACACCGCCGACGTCCACGAACGATCACTTGCTGCCTCTGCCATCAGCAGCGAACGGCAACGTCGCACACTGTTGGTGCGAATGAAACGCAATATGACGGTTATATGTATGTACATATATATATGCACGTACATACCACATGTGTGTGTGTCAGTATAGTTATTCTTATCCCCTTGCGCGCCAATTCGTGCTTTATGAATATGCTTTTTTCTTTCTTACATGTATTTATGGTAGTAGAAAAGCATATGAAGTCGAAGTTTTAACAAAAAGTAATAGAGATTCTTTGTTATTAACAAAATGAAAACTTTCTAAAATTATTTTAGAAATCTGCGCATGTCACATAATTTGTCATACATCGTAAAAACATTAAGGCTTCTAATATCCAAAATATGTATTGTACATTGTTTAACTTAAGTTTTAAATTATGTAGAGAAAAAAAGGAAGGAGGAATTACCTTAGCAACAATAATAAAGCCTATTAAAATTAAAGGGAAAAGATACATAATTAGTTAAAGATAAATTATTGGAAAATCAATTGAAATGCATAAATAGTAATTTCAGCATTGAACAATGTATTAGCCCAGCAAAGGACCACTATTACTTGTAATTAAAAAAATAAAATCCAATTCCTTTGCGCGAATACTGAATATGGTGATATCTGCGTCCTTTTCTTACGCACTTCAACCTTTAACTTTCGCCTGCATTGATTTTCTTCGTCTTTAATTGCGTTGCTCTCTTGCAAATTCCAGTAATGATCTGTAAACGTATTTGCTTGCGACCGAGCGAGAGAGAGCGCGCGCCAGAGAGAGCGTGACAGAGCAAAGGCGCATGCAAGCATTGAGAGAGTAACGAAGCTTTACGCCGTTAATTGTTGTTTGTTAACAACAAACAAGAAACGAAATATTTAAGTAACAACAACAACAGCAACAACATCGAGACAAGTCGTAGAAGAAGAAATGGCGCGTGCCAAAGCAAAATCAGTGACCGTTGCGGAGAGTAAGAAAATTTGAGAGACGCCTTAGGAAGGACGGACGACGGCGCATGCACAAACACGCGAACCATTTGCTTTGAACTTTGAACATATATTTTTGGCTTTCGAAACGTAACGAGAACGAATCTTTGACTTTCAACTAATAAATGCATGAAGATGTATGTACGTATGTGTGAGTGTATGAATGTATGACAGGTGACTCCGTAGAGCGAATTTGAGCGCATTGATAAGCGCGCTAAGTGTTTCTGGCGTTAAGCTGACAAAGCCGTGAGCAATTTGGCACGGCGCCCGAATTTGAAAACTTGTAACAACAGCAGCTCAGCTCGGGTCAGGTCAGGTCAAAAGAGCGCTCATTTGTCGAGTGCTGAGTTGGCCGCGCGCGCATATGCTGGCCGAGACAGGTGGCTTTTATTTAGTTTTTACAAAGTGGCTGTCCCTGGCTAATGAAAATTCCTTTCAAGACATCAAATGAACCCAAAGAAACAGAAGAAAAAGTCGACGTCGACGTCAAAGTCGAAGAAGGGGAGGAAGGAAGGAAGCGAGCTCTGCGCGCACACGATGTGCACACCTGTTTGTCATAACGGCGGCGAGCCACGGCGAGACACGACAACACTGCCGACGCGCTTCCCATTACTATTTGCTACTCTCTACTACTCTCTGTGTTGTTGTCTTCGTCAGCCCCTGTCGTAACGGTCGCACGGCACAAGTGGCTGACAACGAAAATGAACAGCGAGAAGAAGACATTAAGAACAAAAACAAGTGCCCAAAGAAAACCTTCGAGCACTTCATTGAAATGCATGCGAAATGTCACATCTTCTAAACAAATTCTGCTTACCCTACAAAATAAACCCATGCTACGTAGGCCCGAACCAACACATACGGCAATTAATGAAACCAGTAAGGGAGCTATTTTCGGCTATGCCGAAACTTATATACTCTTGCAAACGTTTTCACAATTATTCTTATTAGAAAATCCTTTCTTAATTTTCCAATAAGAATCATATACGTAGCCACGCCCATTTTCTAATTTGTCTTTAAGAAGGCAATGTAGTCAAACTTCACTACATTTTTCAATCTTGTGTCTCGTCTGTTCACAGAGAAGCACCATTTTTAAGTTTTTAGTTGTATGGGCGGTACCACGCCCTTATGTCTAATTTTTATAAAATTCTGGATTTTAGTCAGGCATTAATAAAAACACGTAATAGCAAAGTTTGGTTTGCTTATATTCAAGAACAAAAAAGTTTTTCTAACAAAAACAGTATTTTTAACCGATCGTTCCTATGGGAGCTATATGCTATAGTAGCCTGATCTTGACCATTTTTGCATTGTATCTTTGTTGATGTCAAAAAATTTTTTGTGCAAAATATTGAGTCGATAACTCCAAAAACACGCTGTTTTTCAAGCAAAAACATAATTTTTGACCGAACCTTCCTATGGCAGCTATATGCTATAGTAGCCCGATCTTGACCATTTTTGCACGGTATCTTTGTTGATGTCAAAAAAGTTTTTGTGCAAAATATTGGGTCGATAACTTCTAAAATAAGTGGTTTTTTAAGCAAAAACATCATTTTTGAACGATCGTTCCTATGGGAGCTATATGCTATAGTCATCCGATCAAACTGAATTTTACATACCAAATACCTGCAAGGAGAAGAAAATTTTCTGCGTTTAAATTTTTTTGCTAACTTTAAAACTCTGGCCGGAAATCGCATTGAAACAGACAGACGGACAGACGGACAGACGGACATCGTTATTTGAACTCGTCTCGTCGTGCTGATCAAGAATATATATACTTTATATAGTCGGAAATGTCTCCTTCACTGCGTTGCAAACTTCATGACAAAGTTAATATACTCTTTTTGCAAGAGTATAAAAAGTATAAACTTTTTCACACGGATGCTGTATGTGCTGTGCGACACTATGGCAACATAAGCTTTATCTCCTATAAGAAAATTGCAAATTTAACAAAAATGCATTTTGTAACAATCACACAGACACAGACACGCAGTTCATGGTTATTATTTAAGAAACACCCCCGAAAATTCTGAAATCCCCCGACCCCTTGTCACTTGCAAAGTTAATATGCAACTTTCCCACGGAAGGAACTAAAAAAACGAAAATAAAACAAGGAGCAACAGATGAATGTGACAAGTACCTTTTCCGCATTTCGTCAACCGTGCATGTGTGAGTGTGTGTGTGTGTGTGTGTAAGTGGTGAGTGAAAATTGTATTTCTGTGTTGTTGCTGTGTTCGCTGCAGGTACAGTACAACAAGTGTCAGCCGACTTCGTTTCCTATATGAGAGTCTAAGTTGATTAAACACGAGCAGTGACGTGTGTGTGTGTGTGTGCGTGTGCGTGTACCGCCAAAGTTCAGAGACTTGCAATGTCGCCTTATTATGCATTTTCTGTATAGTTTTGGGTTGATCCGTCGCGTCGATGGGGTGCTTGTGTCTCTTCGACCAGAACGCCGAATTCTCGTCCGCAGCAAACCGATGTGTTGGCCATGGCTAATGTTGCTTTTCGAATGTGTTTCGAACGCTACGCGGCTTACGGACAGCCGGACGACGATGACTTGCTGGAAACATGTACACATGTATGTACATACATATGTACGTATGTAAAGGAAGGACAGTTATAGCATTTGAATATGTAGGTGTATAAAAATAATACAAACAAAGAGTTTAATGGCTAAAAAGCGAAATGGTTCATAGATGGTTGGATGAATAGACAGGCGGATGAACAGTTAGACAGAAGGATAGATGGTAAAATAGATGTATGGATAGATAATAGATAAATGTTTGGAAAGCTACGGGAGGAGTCAACAGTCGACCAAGCCTAGTAGCAATGCAATGTCAACAAGCAAATTACAACAACAGCGTAACCAGCTTGTCAAAAAAAGGGGGTTAGTCAATAGCGCCTCTTTGGATAGATCAGACCCAAGAATAATCATATTCAGGCCTAATTGAAGTGTTGGTACTACCAAAGTTGTGTTGCAGGGGCAGGCATCTGACAACAAGCAAATCCAGACTGTTGTGGCATGCAGCGCTTTTATAAGGACAGCCGGGCCATCAAAGGAAGCAACAACGACAAATACGACTGTCCCTCGATTATATGCTGCCGATTGCTCCACACCTTCTCCAATAAAGAAATGACTGACTGACTGGTAGACCCGAGCGGAGTTACCTGTCTCCCATGGGATGCTCAGCTCAGCTGGTGAAGCGGCAACGATCGGCAGAAGTGCGGGTTAGGTGGGACCAGATGGGAAGAAAGATCCGGGCCGGGTCTTCGGTGCTCTTTTATCTGAGTCTCATGGTTGGTTGCATTATGAAGACTCCTCATCATTACCGACTTAAAGTCTGGCTCTGGTTATGGAATCCATCCGCCCATACATCATTTATATGGTAGACAGATAAAGACACATCGTCGACAAGTCTTTGTCCTACGTCAGTGTTGTCACATCCCCCACCCATCGTCCCTCTACTAGTGGCAATGGGATGCCCGTTTTATAATTTTCAATCAGTGAAGATTTTATGAAAGTTTGCATTTTCTTTCAAAAGTCCGTTGGGCAGATAAAATGGCGGGTGCCACGCCCAGGCAGCAGTTGGTCTTGTTGTCGTTGACGAGCAATATTGCTGTTTTTTAGGCTTAATTATGATGGCTTTTGTGTGTGTCATAAAACTGAAGAAAGCACAATGGGCCACCGAGTGACTTCACCTCACAGATGCAAAGATACTTTAGAGTCGAGCCACATGCATGTAAGTATGTATCGGTACGAAGAAGAAGAAGAAGTAACAGCAATGCGTGCACATACAGATACAGTCATGTGTTGCGCACTGATATATATCTATGAGTGTGTGTGTGTGTGTGTGTGTGTGTGTATGAGCATGTTTAAGGGTATTTCCTATACAACAACTAAGCGTGAACTAAAAACAAAAAACAATAATAATAATAATAAAAAACAAGACGTATAAATGTGATTGGCGTACATGTTTGTACCTCTGTGTCTGTGTATCTGTGTATCTGTGCATTTGTTTGATGTGTTGTGTGTATCTATATGAGTTTCGAGCCATAATGTTCTGCATTTGTGTGGCGTGGCGTGGCGAGGCGAGTGAACAGTATTCATATGTTTTCGGTATAAAATTCGGTATTTGAATCGTGGCTCGTGGCTTCACGCTCTGCAGCATTTTTTAATCAGCCAACCGAGACTGCTTTGCTTTGCTTTGCTGTTTCTTGCTCGACTCTGTCGTCGTTAGTGCGCTATAGTTGTAGCTTTTGTTGTTGTTGTTGCTATTGTTTCTTGCAAGAAAAAATAACAATATCTTATATCTTCGGCCATGTCAAATTCAGAGCGCGGTACAATCCTCGGGAGTTCCAATCTTTCAAATATTGAACAATGTCCAAAAACATTTGGCGAATCGGATCAATGGAACTGTGTTTTCTCTCTCTTGCGCACCGAGAACTCAAATCGGACCTTTCGAACTTCAATTTAACTTTTTAGAACTCGAATCGTTTCAAATTCGTATAAATGGCCTTTGGAAAGCTTAGACTTTGAATATAATCTGTGAATATAATTTCCCCCTGCGGCTTTTCTTTGACCTCACCTGTTGTTGTCAAAATTGTCAACTTCCCCCGGAGTTAATAAAGGTGAAGGTGAATCTCTTGTCAGCTTGTGAAACATTATATACGTAAGTACACATATCTTCGTCACTTTATGGGACAGCTATTTTTGCAGCTTTCTAGGTCTGAACACAACTTTGGTACTACCAATGCTTGAATTAGGTCTGATCTGGGCCCCCTTTTAAGACAAGCTAGCTACGCTCTTGCTTAGGCTTCAACAGATTCTGTCTATTTTTAAATATGCTGGTAAACCTAACCTCATTGTTGCTTGGAAAACATGGCCAAACTCATGGCCAATGCCAATTAACGTCGTAGCAAATGAGATGTAAATGCACAAACTCCTCAAAAAATTCAGAAAGAAGTAACAACAACAACTTAAGCATCGCAAATGAAAAGCGTCGTAATGAAGGTAGAAAAGACATAATAAAAGTTTTCCATATAACACAATTTTCTAAGCCCGACAACAACAACCACAATGAACAGTTATTAAAGGTAAACATATTAAGTGAACAAAAAATATATAATAATAACAAAAAACAACAACACCTGGAAATACAAATGGAAAATCTCATGTTATGTGTATTTTTTTGTCGACTTAAACAATATTGCAGTTAAGCATAGCAACAGGTTGGCAACAGGGTGCCAAAGTGAGTATATAGAACAGGGTGATTCGATTAATCGTAATTATGATCAAACTGCCGGTTACTTCTGTATATAAACAGAAAATAAAAGAGGTTAGTTAGAGGGAGGGGGTGAACGGCCGATCGTACATGTTGATCACACATAACCGTTCAGTTTTGACCCTTCCGTTTACTACAGCCGACGGTCATAACGAAAAATTCTGCATACATATGCATGTTGCTTGAACAATACTTGAGTGCCGTACAAGAGAGCAAGAGCAGCAGAATTGAGAGCGAAACAGCAAAACGGCGCAATAGAGAGAGTAAGTAAGCGTGCGCTTCAGCAACGAAACGATGCAGAGTAAACCGAATTGAGCCGAAGTACGGCAGAAGAGTCCAAAATTCAAGCCGAGTGTGTTGTCGGCATGGACTGGACAAGCGAAGCAAGCAAGCAACCAAACCGATTGTGCTCAGCAATGCCGGTGGGGGTAGGCGAAGGTGGTGGTGGTAAAGGTAAAGGTAATGTTGACTGTTGCTGTTGTAAAAACGCAGCGAAGCAACGGACCGTAATTCCTTTAGACACGACTCATACTCATACCACACATACAATCATAGCCAAAACATACAAAGACCGTACGGCCGTCAACCCGCTAGTCAGCCCCCTTAGCCTATCATTGTCAGTCAGTTTAGACCGTAACACAATTCGACTCAATTCTACATGTTTTGAGTCATCAAGTCAGCATGAGTGCGGTGCGAAAACCTGTGGAGTTACATTTGATACTTCTGTTTGTCATATGTACATAAAAACATTCATACATACTCAAATAAGAGCAAATGGACATGCATGTATGTACACACACATTCAACGAGACGTGTTAATATATAGTAAATTGTTTATTATTAATTTCTTTGAACCAACATAATTACAAACCTCCATACGCCATAACGCTCGGTCAACGTCAAGTTCAGATCCTTGCAGCTTCTTATACTTTCCGTCTAATCTAATGCTAAACATAAGCGTGTAACATAAGCGAATTTAATATTTTCTTCAGATTCAAATCGGACTTACTTGTATCACAAAACAGCCCAATATGGAGAATCCGACATTTAAATTTTGCCTTCAAGAGCGTTCAGAGTTAAGTTTTGATGAGTTGATGCTTACCAATCAGTAAGTGAGCTATAAATTATATAAATTACAATACTATAAATACTCCTGATTATTCAGGTTTTAAATTCATTCCCATCACATAGTTTCCTAATATAAGTATCGGTTTTTAGGCCCATTATTTTCTTTGTTTTAAAGAAAGCCATTGCAATCACACTACACTACATTTCAAAATCTTCAGTTTGGTCTGCTTACGGAGAAATTCGATTCATATCACTTTACACTATACTTACACATACATACAAATAGACATGGCTCTATCAACTCATCTCGTTATGCTGATCAAGAATATATGTATGTATGTATGCATATACTTTATATAGTCGGAGATATCCCCTTCTCTGCGTTGCACACTTCATGGCAATGTTAACTATAGTCCGTTACACAATTTTATTTGTTTGAAATCTTGATAAGAAACCTTGCGTAAAAAGGTAACGGCACAAAACTAATATTCCTTATGGGAACCTCACTACCTGGTGATTTGACAGCCCTCAGTTGTTTTAACAGGCTATTTTGTAAGAACACAGACATGTTTTGAAAGTACTAGTGCTTTTTTGTGCGAACTTGGATGTTGTGTGCGATGTGGCGATTATTGGCGCAGCTAGCACTATTTTCGTCAATCAATCAATATTCAAGCGATCCATGTCGTGTGAAGTCACGTTGAACAACGGGGTATCAAGCCTTTCACAAAGGGGGTCGCCAAGATCGAAAAACTCGAAAAAGGGTCGGTATATTTTCATGAAAAATAGCAACAAGTCAAACTTACTACAATTGTCTCCAACATGGCTTTTTACCAAAACTAAACAATCAAATGTTTTTTCGGGGTTTTGAAAAACTCTTACACGACCTTTTATTCGAACCCCGGTTTCATATTGGAAACTTTCCATCAGGCGCACTTAGCAGTCATACCCATTTAAAGAAAACCGGAACTCATATGGTTTATACTATTTAAATGCCATTACTCATCATTGAGTTGAGATTCAGTCTGTTCTCTTCTTAACGCCTATCCTTGGCACAGAGATTTAAAATTTTGCGCATTTGGCCAATTCAGTGGCAACTTAAAACAAATCAATCAAAACTACATCAACGGTCAATCTATGCAAAGCACAATTCCTAAAATTTGTCGTGTATGTTCAGCACATTTAATGATCACTCTAATTCAAGCCCACAGTTGTACCTTGAAATAATGGAGAACACATAATAAACACGCTTTTACAAGAAGGATGAACTGCGAGTTTTCATGTTGCAGCGTTTCCTCAATGCACAAGTTTTCCAGTCCATTGACTATTTGAATGATATATTCTTTAAAATGAGTGATCATTCGGCTCATATTGTCTGTGAATAACTGATTCCTTAAAGAATTTAATTTAATTTATTGTTCGCAAGAGCGTAGCCAAGGAGCCGTGTCGGTACGTAGTGCCTCCCCTACGACACAACTTTGGTACTACCAATACTTGAATTAGGTCTGATTTATGCAAAAAGGCGATAAGCTGGCTACGTTCTTGATTGTTCACATTGTGTTTCGAAGTTAAGAGACTGCATTTAAATCATTGAGGAAAAAAAATCGAATAAATCGAATACGTATTCACAACTACTCTTTTTCGGAAATGTCTATACTAAATGTCGCAGCTCTTTTTTATCCCTTCACATAATATACGTAGTAAGGAGACGTCCATATCTCACGTGAGATAAAATAATCTCACCATCGAATTTTTTAAGCAAAATCTCATGTGAGATACACGAGGTCGGGCTGGACAAAATCTCTCCAAGAGGGGGAAGGGTCTAAATTTAAAGCAAAAACTCTCGTAGTTCTTGGACGTCTCCTTATACGAGTTTCAAACATTTGAGTATACTTCGATATCATCTTTTTGAATTTAAACGACATATACAATTTGTTGAACTATTAATTTGTACCTATTCGTCTCCCCATTCTATTCTCATCAATAAATAATAATGAGATAATAAAAATTACCTTCGTCATTTAATTTTCCTCACATTTGAAGATTATGCATCCCACAAAACATCGGTATCGCAACAATAGGATTCAAAAATAATAAATTTTCCAGTGTCCAGTTGGCAGTTTTCATTTGGGTTTGAGCTGGTCGGTGTTTTAAAATGTACACATATGGCTGTCAGTGATGCTTCTTTACACTGACAGCCATATTCTATCCGACTTGCATATTCATAGACATTTCTGTTCTTTGAAAACTGAAGGATTAAAGTTTAAACAAAAAGCAAAAAAAAGAAAACATTGTCAACAATTTATCCTGCGTTCGCTTATCGTAGCGTGTACTTAAACGCAACATTGACGTACCTAATATGAAATGTCAGTGCTAAAGTATTTTTGAAATTTTTTTTCGTTTCACCAGCAACTCGTCACGGTGCCTATTAAAGAGATACTAATGAGTCGAAAGTGGCGCATGTGCGTCTAAAACGGGAAGAAGAAGATAAGCTGACTGATTATAGAAAGCTGTTACGCATATGTTCGCTTGAAATAGTTCAGATCATGAACTACTTCAATATTTGCGTTTTAAATTGTCGATTCGGGGCTCTTTGATTCAGACAGCCCATCCGCGACGAGACAAATACATTCACCCTAGGGAACAGATACCTAAATGTCTTCATAGTGGATGGCTTGCTTCATACAGGATAGTTTCTAATGACAAATACAAAACCAGTAAGGATTGCAGTCGAGAGTTCCCGACTTCGAAATTCCCTGTACCTTCAATTTGAAACGGCTGTAATAAGTCATTTCCCAAATGTCAATTTTGTCGGACAAAAACGAGGGCTTTACTTTGAAAACTCTACAACTAAAACGCATTGATTATTTCCCGCTTACATCGCGATTCTCAGACTAGACCACTTGCGAAGTCAATGGCAATGGAAATGTGCACAATGATTCTTAAGCCAAACAAAGCAAAAACCGAGCTGACATCGTACAGTCCGTTGTCAATATTCTCGAAAGTATTTGAAAAAATACTATTAAAGAGAATATTGCCAATCTTGAACAAACTTTTTATCATCCCCGAATATAAATCCAACATACTGCTCTGCAACATTTCTCGATGTACAACAAGCGTTTGATCGAGTCAATGGTCAATGGCACAATGGCTTACCGGCTTAAGATAAAATAAATAAATGGCTACCTGCACCATATTATCTATTGCTGAAGTCCTATTTAAATAAGAGATGCTTCTACGTGCAACAGAGAAATGAATCATCAGCACTGATTCTGATAAACGCAGGTGCTCCACAAGGATGCGTATTGGGACCTGTTTTATATTTTTTATATACATTTTTTTATATACATTAAGCTTTCCAACTCTTTTAATCTGAGTTCAATCTTTTACAAGCCTGATTCCTTCGCTGGAAAATTAAAGTCAACTACCTAAACTCTGCCCAAAAAACATTCTCATTAAGAATGGGTGATTGCCCAGAAGTTTCATATAACGGCTCAGCAACGGTCCTTTTTATGTCTTCGATGCAAACATTCATAAAGATTTAAATATTCCAAGAGTGAATGAAGAGATAAATAGATGTAATAAAAAATACTTTGATAGACTTCATAATCATGAAAATACTTTTGCCTTTAGTCTATTAGAGAACAGAATAGCAATGTGTTACTCGAATTCGAATGTAAAGAAAACAGTTGTCCAACTTGTGAATGTTATTTTGGGCGCTCATCTTTGGATAGAAGTCGCCATAACTAACATGAATATTGTCAAAATTGGAGAAATGAGAAATAAAAAAGAGTATACTCGATAACATAATACTTTGCTGAGGTATTATTAATCGAGTATACTCGACATTATCGTCGAGTTAGAGAAGAAGACATTTTTGCCTTTATAGCCTATATTTATTCTTTATCAGGTGATTTAGTCATGCCCTCTACCTGTCTATTGCAGTGCAAACATGGCAATAAATTAAAAAAAAGCAGGTTGTTGTTAGAAACATTTCTTGGTTCTTAAATATACAAGGGTGAAACTATGCAAGTTCGTGTTTTTACTAAGGCTTTACTTTATTGCAAAGTTTTATAAGAATAGAACGTAAGGGGGCACAGACCATGTGAAGTAAAAGTGAAACATTGGATTACTGTGTAAGCAGGCGAGATAGGAGATTGTAACATAAATTGTTAATATGATTTGAATGGCTTACTTCAAATAATATTATTTTTTTCTTGTTGGCAAAGCTATTCGAAAGATTTCCCAATAACAATAATTGAGAAAATGCTTGCAAGACTTTACACTTAGTATGTGTAAGTATAAGTACTGCTTAGAAGAATTCTTACTCATAGATACTTAGACATTATTCTTTCACTGCAAGCTTGCGCAAGCTGTGCGTGTAAGCGTATGTGAGAGTTTTGTATTTATAAACATTATCTTTATAATAGATATAAATGGGACTCTCATCCCACCCAACTATTCACCAACCTAACTAAACAACTTACCAAAATGAAAAACCTTTCAGCCCGCAAATGCAATTCTTTCACCTCAAGACAAATAAAAAAGCTTTACTCACATTTTATGGATTCGCACACAAATTCCACACAAAAAAACTCAAGTCTATTCAAAATTCTCCTTGAAGCTAATATTCATACACTGCAAAATAGACGCGACATTTTAACAGAAAAATTATTCAAAGCACTATTAAACTCCTCAGGTACTCACTTCAAAAAACTTAAAAAAACGCCAAAATGATCCCAAGATAATCCGAACTAGACATATTTGCAGAGAGTTAACCCTCCCGTATACTCTCCTAAAAATTATTACATATAAAAAACTCGAAAATCTCAGTAAAATAATAGACATTTCTTTAACATTATTTCTCTTGCACGAGTGTGAAATAAAAACCGTTAAAATTCCATTTGTACATCATACAATATTCGATACTATCGGACGGTGAAAAGACATCGACGTTCGGGTTCATCGGTGTTTTAGATGTTTTCAGACAGTAACATCGATGACATCAACCTTTAAAAAAGTCGTTAATTTTAAATAAGCCTTATTCTCTATTGAGGTTATTATTTATTTTAAAAATAACAGTTTGTTTACGACTGTAGAGCTGATTAAGATCCTTCTATTCAAAACGACTAGACCAGCTGTACTAAAAACTCTCTTCGACTCGCAGGACGTCGCTGGAATGCAAAGGTACTTCCCTGAAAGTACCTTCAAGGCCGTGTCCTCGGTATTCATCTGAAAAATAAAACGCTGACTGACTTCATCTGTTATTTGTTACTTGCATGACACGTGCGCTCTTTCATTTAAAATAAATTTTTAATTAAAATAGATAATCTTGGGCGGAATATTTTATTTAGGATATTATTACTTATTAAGCCATTTAGGGCAAGAAACTAAAACGAGCCAAATTTGCACAAAAATGTCGCCGTTGGGAAAAAAGCGTTTGAAAATGAAATGGACCCGCCATTTTACTTACCTAGAAACGAGAACAATCGCCTTTGAATACAGCGCGACATAGAAAAAATCAGTGTGCTTACCAAGTCATGACACAGTCACCAGTTTCTATGGGAGAGAAATCAATGCTCTCTGGCTCTCTCTGTTCTCACGACACATGAAAATTTATCTTGTGACAAAAAGATGGCGCTCGTTCAATATATTTTGTGTTATGAACGTCATGCAAGGCAGACCGCCCGGAACATATAAGACACTTTAATGCTGATAAAAAATAACGGTTGATCAAGTCAAATTGTAAACAGACGAATTTGCATTAAATGAATGTTGGTCAGTAAATGATATTGTACAATGATATTTGAATGATTTGAGACCAAATTAAAATGTAATTGTAGTAAATTTTCAACGTTTCAGGACAGGTTATCCAAAACGGTAAAGTCTTGCCATTTAAATTTTCCTAAGCTATTCGCCTGGCGACGATAGAATGACAGAGTGGGAAAAAAATTTGAGCGTACCAGTACTGCAGTGCAGTATTGTTTCGGTCAGATTTCTGTCCAATTTGTTGCACCTAAGCCACGATTTTGATCGGTATTTACTTGTCACTTTTCAAACTTCGTTGCGTATTTTCTGTTTTGTCTTTTAGAAAAATAATGGAAGCAATATTTTTTTTAACAGACAAAATAATTTCACGTCCCTAGTCAATGATTTGCAAGATGAATTCGAACCATCGGTCGACTTTAAGTTCGGTTTGCGACGACAAGTCAAATGTTGTAAAAATTTTGAATTTCCTGAACAACTCTTAGAGAAGATTGCCAACTACTGCTCCTATCGAACATTTGAATAGTTTAAGTTTTTAGTTAAGTTTGTATGTCAAAAAACATCACCGATTTTTTGTTTATTAAATAATAATATCATTATTTGTTAGAAGGTTAATTTGTTTTATTTTTAAAATAACAACTGAAATTTATCATGAAATTTCGTACCCGATATTTTCCGCACCAAATTTGTTAATGTGTTAAATTATTGTAATTGTACTTAATTTATTTGTAAATGTACTTAAATTATTATAATTCATTTATAAGAAATAAAATTAAAAAACTTTCAACAATGTTACATTCTTCATTAAGAATGACTTTAAGCCGTGGTTTGTAAGCGACGACACCAATCCGATAAAAGGACTCTGCACATTGAGGATTCCAAATCATGCATCAAAACAGCCACCCAACGGTTTCCGTACCTGCCAATGGAAATGCTAAACCCCACCCTCATAATGTATTCCTCTACATAAATAATCAGCGTTCGATGTTAGAGATGTTTATCAAACATCGGTGTGTCATCGATGTTAGCATGTTAGCATCGACGTTAGCATCGATGATTCTCCACCTCTAGAAGTTTGCGAACTGAGTTTAGTTTTTGTCAAAATATCTTAAAAGGTTTTAAAGATTCTTCATTGCTGTAGGGACAGGACTAAACCACAGACCTTATGGACGGTCATGTTAATGCCGCGCTTGGCGTCGACAACGAAAACCAGCGCTTCCGAGCAGTGCAAAGTTCATCGCGTCTTCAAAATTGTGCATCTGGCAGTGGTCCAGTGGATGAAGAAATAGACGGGGTAACCTTCGGTCATTAATGTCAATTTAGCGCTACGCATACCCTGCCAAGCAAAATGGTCACAGGGAGTGAAGGGTTAAAACGGCGTGTAGATTGTTACCGTTGTTGGACAGAAATGCTAATGTACTTGTTCTCTGATCATAATAGGTCTTAGATGTTCCAAATTTGACTCATCGTCCACAAAGACAACGCGTAACTTCGGACGAAGGAGTCGGTGCCGACATCCCACAAAATCGTCGGCCATCTGACACAAATGAAAATGGCCAAGCGGAGGAAGAGGGCCTTAAGTACGGCGCACAACATGTGATAAAGCTCTTCGTGCCTGTTTCACTTTGCATGTTGGTTGTTGTGGCGACAATTAATGCCGTCAGTTTCTATTCAAGCACAGACGTCTATCTGTAAGCCGCTAAAACTTTATTTGATAAAAACAAACCATACTAGTTAACTGATTTGCAGCTTATACACACCATTTCATGAGCTGTCGCCGGAGCCTAGCGTCAAGTTTTGGAACGCATTGGCCAATTCTTTAATACTGATGACCGTAGTTGTTGTCATGACGATCTTATTGATTGTTTTGTATAAAAAGCGATGCTATAAAATCATACATGGCTGGTTGATACTCTCCTCGTTTATGTTGCTCTTCATCTTTAGCTATTTGTACTTGGAGTGAGTAGCAAGGGCAAAACATAATTTAAAACAAGTCTTAAAAACTATGATTGTGATTAGAGAACTGCTCCGCGCATACAATATACCCATGGACTATCCGACTGCCATACTAATAATGTGGAATTTTGGCGTGGCCGGCATGATGTCTATACACTGGCATGGTCCATTGCGTCTGCAGCAAGGCTATCTCATATTTGTCGCCGCTTTAATGGCACTCGTTTTTATCAAATATCTGCCTGAATGGACTGCTTGGGCGGTACTAGCCGCCATTTCAGTGTGGGGTATGTGTGATCAAGTTTATAGAAAAACTTTCGTTTTGCAAATATATGTTTTTTCATTACGTCAGATCTGATTGCTGTACTCTCGCCGCGTGGACCCCTACGCATACTAGTCGAAACGGCGCAGGAGCGTAACGAGCAAATATTCCCGGCCTTGATTTATTCCTGTAGTTTTTTGTATTTGATTATAAGTTTTTAAATGACATTATATGCAATATTTTTACAGCTACTGTGCTGTACACTTACATGGGCACGCACTATCCGCAAAAGACATCATCGCCTAGCAGCAGTAATTCGACCGCCGTCACTCGTCTTACACAAAACTCTAATAATTCTGTCGATCACATTGTAAGCGGCAGCGGGGGGGCCAGTGCCTCTCGTAGTAGCGGTAATTCCCTCTCTGTCGACAGTCCGATGCCTGCTGAAGGTATGCAACTAGTGACTTTTAAAACACATTTGCGCGAAAACGGTATTTGTATTTATAAATTTTATAATTTGTTTTTCTTCTTCAATGATTATAATTTCATAAGCTAATCTTTTGTTTTCGTATCAGTAGTTGGTCAACGTATCTCCTTCTCTTATTTGTTGCTTACTTTACATCTTGTTATATGTTGTTTAGTCTAATGCAATACATATATTATTATTTCACTCCAGCTCAAGCGGCTGGTTTCACCGATGAATGGTCGGCCAATTTGGAGCAACGCGTTGCCCGACGTCGCATTGAGGTTCAATCGAGCAATAGTGGAAATGCTAATCGTTCTAATGAATACCGCACAGTGACCGCCCCAATTGCCAATCAACAACCACATGATGCAGCTGTTGAGGAGCGTAAGTACCAAAAAATAATAGCCCCTTTGAATTCATTACCGACTACCCAACTTTTCAGGTGGCATCAAGCTTGGCCTTGGCGATTTTATCTTCTATTCGGTGCTCGTGGGCAAAGCTTCTAGTTATGGTGATTGGACGACCACGATAGCTTGCTTCGTAGCTATACTAATTGGCCTGTGCTTGACGCTGTTACTTCTGGCCATATGGCGCAAAGCTTTGCCCGCTTTGCCGATCTCAATAACATTTGGTTTGATATTCTGCTTTGCAACAAGCGCTGTTGTCAAGCCCTTCATGGAAGCGCTCTCGTCGAGACAGGTGTTTCTCTAAAACAAGCTACATTCCCTTGTGTATTTATATAGTATTTAACAAGTCTAGACTTGAAAAAGAAAATCAGGCAGGTCGAACTAATGTATTTGGTAGACAATACTGACTCTATTGATATTTTGTTAAATTTAACTCATGCTAACATGTGCAAGTACATAATATAAATACGTACATATAGAAGTACTTTTATGATCTAATTGGTACTCAATTACACTGAAAACATAATATGGTATACTTAAAAAAGCTGCCTTGGCTTTATTCTAATCTAAAAAATAAAAAAAACAAGATTTTACTTCTAAAAATTTGTTTGCATTTGAATTCGCTGTCATCAAGCGTTTCTTTATATTATTTATATTTATATATTATATTAAACAAATGTGATTTGAATATTAGAGTGACAACTATTTCTATAAAAAAAAAAAAATGGCCACATTTGTTGCAAAAATAGCTGGTCGTTGTTTTCAGTGCGTTTATAGAAACCCAACAAATAAATTGAATTTTTAAGTTCTTATATAGTGAAATTGTATCAACCGGAAAAGATTTCGAAGAGAAGGGTATGTGCAGCAATACAGAATATTTGTTGTGTTTAATATTATAAAGTAACATTTCTCATGGCCTTCGTACTATGCAAAAAATGTAACCCTTTTTTAAATTTTAAACTCAAAAGTGTTTTTCTATATAAGATAAGTAGAACATAAAATATTAATGTTGTACTTTTATTTTCTCAACAAAAACTTTGCGGATGTTGCGGTTTTTTATACCCTGTACAAACTGAGTATCAGAGTAAATCGTGCTTTTTTGAGGGAAGTGCATGGCAAACTGCGAAAGCCTTCTACCAACACATACGGTAAAATAATACACAAGCATGTTCGCGATTTTGTATTTAATTTTGGTGAAAACGAGAAAGTGAGAGAAATTTTGCGGTATAAATTCGAAATAGGTTCTCGGGGATATTTCGCGTTCCTTTTGAGTCTTTATTTGAAAATGAGTGAAATTGACAGCAACAGAGGCTTAAAGTACAATAAATTTACGGTATCTGCTCTGAGAGTGTAGTATTAATGTATGTTTTGCCATTATTTTATTTTGTGTTTTCAAATAACCGAGCAAAATCGTGGCTTAGGTGCAACAAATTGGACAGAAATCTGACCGAAACAATACTGCACTGCAGTACTGGCACGCACTTTGTCATTCTATCATCGCCAGGCGAATGGCTTAGAAAATTTAGATGGCAAGTCTTTACCGTTTTGGATAAGCTGTCCTCAAACGTTGAAAATTTACTACAATTACATAGTAAAAATCAAAATCTTTTAATTTGATTTCCATTTGATTCAAATATCATTGTACAATGTCATTTATTGTCCAACATTCACTTAATGCAAATTCGTCTCTTTACAATCATCCGTTATTTTTTATCAGCATTAAAGTGTCTTATATGTTGCGGGCGGTCTGCCTTACATAGACGTTCGTAACACAAAAAGAAAATTTGCAGGCGTCGTAATGAAAAGGCAATGCAGCAATGATTGGTTATATGTTACGGTAGTGTTCGATGCTTGTTCTTCCTTGAACGCGGACGCGAAAAGCGAAACTTTTGAGCAAATTTGACGTTTAGTTTGCGTTGCTCGCTCAAAATCACGCAACATTTTTTTGGGCCATTTCATGAAATTTTAAACTCGATTTATTTAAATTTTTAAATTTATTTGGGTTGTCGAGTCGGAAAATGAACTAAATGGCTAATCTGGTACGCTGATAAGGTCTCGGTTGTTTTACATGAACAGAACATGGCCACTTGAAAAAATGCTGACTAGCTCAATTTTGCTTCAAGTTGCAGAGACACCTGGTCTAGGTCAATATGAGGGCCTCCCCCAAATTCGGCGGTATGAAAAAACAAAAGAATCGACTTCAAGCACAGCTGGTCGACTATAAACGATAACGACTATGATAAAGTTTATGAGAATGTTTATAATAATGACGCAGAAGATGCAATATCCGTTGACCGTTGATCCAGGGCTGAAGGGTATGCTGTCGATAAGACCCACAAGCTGTTAAGACGCATCGATAACTTTTTTGATGACGTCGACGAAGACGCTGGCGAGGAAGAAGCAAAAAAATGGGTTATGATGGGAGTCGCTCCCTTGTCTAGAGCGAATCTACGACGACATAGCTTAAAGCAGTGCAGTACCAGCAAGGAATAGGTGCGCACTTCTCTGCACTGAGTACACACAACATAAGGGAATATAGGTGTGCATTCATGCCAGCTGTGTTTTTTAACAAATTTTTTTAAAAGTAACTTACTTTTTGAAATTTTGAAAAAAAGGACATCGATTCTCCAAAAAAGAACCGATGTTTTCACAAAAAGCAAAGAATCGATTTAATCTATTTTGACATCGATTTTCTCGCATCTCTAACAGCGACGGTTTGAGGTTTTTATTTGTGTGAGCGGGTCGATTTAGCAAAAAAATATTATTAAATATTTTGCAGAATAAACCGCCTTCTCTTAATCATAATTTATGAATCTATCGCTTAAACGTAATCCGTGGCAAATAAAATAACGTCAAATAAAGAAAATTGTTGCATTCTATTGACGTCGTTGCGATTGTTTTCATGTGAAAGTGATTTTCATTCACTTTAAACAAAACTAAATGGTAAGTGAGAATGATTAAAGTGCGGTAAATTATTGAAATATCTATTGCAAAATTGTTTATAACAACTTTTGAGGCCATATCCGTTATGAAAACACAAATACAAATGATTTTTGATGTTCTTTTGCTATTTTTTCCATTCTCTTCCTCTTTTGCCACTTAAAAATTTTTTTATTTTTTTTTTTTTTTGAGGAAAACAAAAACTAAACAGCATTAATTGAAGATAACGAATCCATTTCAATTAACAGTTTATTCACTTTCTTAAAAATATAACTTTTTACTATTTAAACAAACACCTTTGATTTTTTTTTATTTTCAGATTTATTATTAAGTGAGCCGCGATGTTTTAATGCAAGACTATTTGGAGGAAAGAACGCGTATAATTTCCAGCTTCATAATGGGCGCCACAATGGGGAAAAATGGCAACTTTTTGGATGCTTTGCCGAGTCAAGTGCGTACATAAAGATTAATTTCTATTTTTTTGTTTATGCGCTTGATATGTACGCTTACAGAGTACAATGCATGTGGTAATGCTTGGACTGGACTCGGCAGGAAAGACAACTGCGTTATATAGACTTAAGTTCGACCAGTATCTGAATACGGTGCCAACGATTGGTTTCAATTGTGAGAAGGTATTAATTTTGTTTACCTTCCTAATATTACAATTATAAGCTTGAAACATTGACATAAGTCCTTATCTTAGACCTGCTCACTTTATCAAATAAGTAAATTGTTTTTATTTTGGAATCTTGCAGATTCAAGGCACAATCGGTAAAGCCAAAGGTGTACAGTTCCTCGTTTGGGATGTGGGTGGACAGGAGAAATTACGGCCTTTGTGGCGTAGTTACACCAGGTAAATGAAACGGTACACAAAATTGATACATATATCTAAAACTTATCTTTAGGTGTACCGATGGCATACTATTTGTGGTTGACTCCGTCGACGTTGAGCGCATGGAGGAGGCAAAAATGGAGTTAATGCGTACTGCGAAGTGTCCAGATAATCAGGTAAACGTATACATTTTGTAACGAACAATTTTATTGAGCCATTTGTTTTTTTTTTAGGGTGTACCAGTGTTAATACTTGCCAATAAACAAGACTTACCAAATGCACGCGACCCAAAAGAGTTGGAGAAGCTGCTCGGCCTGCAAGAGTTGCAGTATCCAGTAATGAATCTTGGTAGCATGAGTTCAACAACGTCTTCTTCTACGGGCAACATTGCCGGCTGCAGTAGTGGCAGCAGCAGCAGCCATCAAAGTGGTAATTCACACAAGCGCTGCCTTACGCCGACGTCTCAGCATCAAAAGTCCTTTGAACTAGGTGCAGGCGCCAACTACGTAAACAGCAGCGATATGACGATATCTTCAAGCACGTCGTTACTAACGCAAACGACTAGTATCAGTAACGATGATAAGGCAGCGAAAGAGGCGCTTTTTCGTGTGGATATTGCGGCATCCGCTTCATTGGCGTCTACGCCGACGGCAGCGGCGGCGCCGAACCACTCAACGTTTTCAACAAAGAAGCACGCGAATTCCGCGTCAACATTGCAATTTAAAGGCTGGTACATACAACCTGCCTGTGCTATTACAGGCGAGGGTCTGCAAGAAGGACTCGAAGCGCTGCATGACATGATATTGAAGCGGCGTAAGCTAAATAAAGCCTATAAGAAGAAACGGTAATAGTGGCACCGGTTTTAACACACAAAGCTTGGCAGATTCAATGCGTATTTGTTTGTTACATGTATCTAGAGTAAATTAACGAAAGTTTTATCAACAGTTAGTTTTTGGGTTTGTGTCCTCGGTACGTTTTTTTTTATTTTTGTTTTTGTAGTAACAAAACGAGGCAAGACTTTTATGAACGGTTATGAACCGAGTTTACACTGTAGATATCACTAAATGTACTGTTTACTCCCAAAAATGTTCATCTTACAAGTTGCCAATGTAAAATGGTAAACAATAGAGACAGAAATGCAATGCAAAGGGCATTGAAAGCAACTCAATTCAACGAACTTCTGGTGCTTTCTCTATTGCATGAAATCAACTTCGATGAACGGTACGTTTTTTTTATCAATGTCATAAAATAGTTGTATTATTAATAAGTTTAAAAATGAGACTTGGTTTCTCATACGAAACAGCAAAGAATTGTATTCAATACCAAATAAAAAAAGAAAGAATTGTATAACTTGGAACGTACGAATGATGTTCGTTTGGTGCGTTTAGAAAAACGTTAGTGTTAAAAATATAATTTTAATAATTTATATTCATTTTTAAAAATGTAAAATTTTATACGAAATTCAGGCGCTTTCATTGTTCAAGTGCTTTCTGTTATTTTAAGTAATTTTCAAATCTCTTGCAAGTTTCGCATTTTAAAGTTTAAAGTTGTTGTATATTAGCTAAACGTCTCGAATATATATACAACTTGTAAATACGATAGTTTTTTTGTTGTTAACCATTTGAACCAGTGATTTATATACCAATATTATGTACGCCTAAGTTAGATAGCGCTTAAGCAACACATACGAGCGTTAAATATGCACACATGTTAAATTGTCCTATGTTATGTGCCCTGATAAGCAACATAAGCGAATGTCATTGAAAACATGAATTTAAAACATAAACGCTTTCAAACCAAAATTGTTTTTATGTTTTTCAACTGAGGCTTCACGGCGTCTCTGATTCGTTCGTTTGGTGTCATAGTAGATGTCTAAGTAGTGCTATTTTTTAATGAATTTTGTTGTGTTTTTAAAATTCCATGTTTGTGTATATTGCATTAAGTCAAATAAATCGAATATTCAATATTTGCGCGCAGTCATTGTTTTTGCGATTGATTATTGAAATTATATAATTACTTTGCCGTTCGTTAAATAGACTAAGTTAATATGTTACTGTTTCGAAAGCGCGGTTTGGACCTTGAACTAATCCAAGCACTCATTAGCAGAGCCCAAGCACCCATCTGAGCGAAGTCATCCTACAGAAAAGAGCACCAAGTAACAAAGCATAGCATTGTATGTTAAATGTAAAGGGTAAACGCAGAAAATTCCTCATTGCAAAGAAATTGTTCACTTTTAAATCATTTAATTGTATTTGTAGTAATCTTTTTGGTTGTTATTCTAATTTCAGTTAAAAACTTCGTTGAGCAAAGGGTACAACACTTCTACCTCTAAATTGTAATTGACGCACCTTACTTGCCCCAAATGAGGTTCGCCTCGGCAATCGTGTTTGGTAGTACTGTTGTCAAAGTGTCGGGCAAAAAGAGCGTCACAGAAGCGGCCACAACCAGCAGTACCGACATTATAGACAGCGGCACAAAGGCGGGCATAATGTGCACCAGCGACATTAGTTGCGGTGCCAGCAGGGAGCCAATGCGCGCCGTACAGCCGCACAGGCCGAGTCCGAGGCCGCGAACAACCGTCGGGAAGAGTTCGCTGCCATAAATGAACATACCGCCGAAACTCGAAACCGAGAGTCCTTTTGCCAGGAGAGCGATGACCACAATGCCACCTATTGGGTGTAGATTTTCGGTAAGTCAATCAAAAAGCCAGACATTCATACAGATATACCTTGAACGTATTTATTCTCGGGCAGCGTTGATAAAACGGCAATGATGAAGAGCAAAGCGCCATTGGCGTATTGATAGAATGTCATTGGTATGCGCCGGCCCAGACGTGAGAGTGCGAAGTATGCCAATATGTATGCGAACAGTTCTATGCTGGCGCCAAGTTCAAAGTTCAGATGCCGCTGCCCAGCCAGGTTGGGCAGATAAAATAGCACGCCGTAGTAGGAGAGCGTTACGCTGAACCTGTCGGTCAAACACAACATTGGACTTACGACGACATTCTTAAGAACGGCTGGTTTTTAGACACACTGAATTTGCTTTATGTTTATAGTATCATAGCGACACACATACGCCAGTTTAACGCTCACACTGAAAGCTCTAAACGCACACTTGCCGTATGTTGGTTTGTGTGCCTAGGTAACATAAAGCATACACAAATGAAACACTAATAATTATAGTTACCAAACGCAAAGCATGGAGAGCAGATGTTTACGCAGGATCGGATTCCGCAATATATCCAGAGTGCCAACCGCTGGCTCTGCCGGACTTGCGTGCGCCGCCATACCCTGATCCGTTTTCGTTTGTAGGTGACTGGTGTCGGTCAACAGCTCATCGCAGTGTGCGACCAAATCGTGTTGGCGATTAAATTTCGATATTCTCTTCATGATGACGAGCGCATCACGGCGGCGATGCTTCACTTCGAGCCAGACTATCGACTCGGGAAAGAACCAAATGTACAACAGACTGATGAGCGCGGGCGTAGCGACGGCCAAGGTGAGCAGCCGCCAATTTCGAATGAAATATGCGACGACGCCTAAGATGCCTAAACCGATAGCCCAATTAGATTCCCAGTAGGTGGCGGCGATAGTACGCAGACGTGTGGGACAGAATTCCATGGCCAGCGTGTAGGAGCAAGTCTGCAGGCCTTGTATGAAGAAGCCCTGCACCAGACGAAACGTGACAAACCACTCAAAACCTTCGAAGTAATACTGCGCGACCGCCGACGCGGCCTGCGCGTACAGGCAGAGAAGCACCAGTTTGCGGCGACCGTAAATGTCACAAAGAGTGCTGCAGACCAGCGAACCGATCGTCACGCCCACAAAGTACATGCTGTTCACGAAGGGCGCCAACATTGCGCGATCGCAGACCATCTTATACTGTAAAAAGTGAAATAGGATGTGTGATGTGTGATGTGTGAAGTGCTGATAAGCGTTCCATCAGCTGCCCTGCAGCATTTGTCCCAGTGTGGATTCGTGGCAGTTCTTCGTAAGCACATGCTGCAGGGCAGCGGATTGAACTCATAGCAGCGCATAAAGCGTGAACTCGACTGACCTCAACTGATACAGTGTTATCGTCACTCAAATCGAAACTATAACCGCTAGGACAGGGTGTGCCATGCTCAGTGCGGTAGCACTCCTCGTTTGGCGCATCCTGTGATACACAGAGGAAATCAGAGTTAATTGAAGTACAATAGAAGCAATTTGTGTTGTGCTTTTGTCGTCTGGCTTACCTTGCAAAAGAACTTCGGCACATAAACATGGAATGTTGTTATTGTATGATTGATGCCGATAACAATGCTGTTTAGCGAAAGTAACACAATTAGTATCAATTGAAAGCGACCTCCGCGTTCCAAAAGTGTGCGCATTAATTCCTTAAAGCCGTCTAGATGCTCGTCATTTGATGTTTCGTATTTGGTTGAACAGAGCTCTTGCATCGCTTCACTTTCCACACGTCGAGCGTCCGTGTCGTCGCCGCCATGCACGTGCAATTTCCTCATTGTGTTGTCTTGTGTTGGGTTCGTCTGTCAGTCAGCGCACATTTGCATACGGCCGTTCGATCACACAAATGCTTATCGACTCATACCGTGTGCGACAGTGCACAGCCAAATAACAGACGTGCTACTTCGCGTCGCGTTTAGCCGAGTCAAGCCGAGCCACGAGCCGAATGTGCTACAAGTGAGCAGCGCAGCTCATGCATACTGCAATCGGCGGCGGGCGCAAAGAACTATTTCTGTTAAAAAAAAGTAAGAGGGAGAGAGAGATAAAGATAGAGCGCGCACAAGAGGGAGAGCAAGTTTAAAATTAGTGCAAGTAGCGTGATAACGTTCCTATGTTCGTTTGCTAGCCGGTGTGTTAGTGTGTGTGAGTGCATGTGTGGGAGAGCGTCGTTCAGAGTGTATGTGAGTACATTAAAGGTCAGAGCCTTTTTATAATAATTAAGTCATTTCGTGTTAAGCAATTTACTCATGTCACTTACAGTATAAGGCGGACGCGCATAAAGAATTGAGCCGCTCATGATTTGAACTTGTGCTGCATCAAGTGCTTGGCCACAGAAGTTCTTGTTGTTGTTAAGCATTTAAAAGCAAAACGAAACGCACTTGGCACTTATTAATCAAAGTGAAGCGTATTGGTTCTTCGACATGAACGCACACAAAATGTCTTTATGGTATTTTCATTTAAATGTAATGTATTTATTTTTTGTTTTTGTTGGCACATTAACTAAGTCTGTAAGTTGGCATGCACGAACTTATGCGCGTTCTTCTGCCAAATCCTCCAACAATGTTACTGTTAAATTATTATTGTTCCAAGTGACCGGGCGACCGACCGACCTTGTCACACTATGATGCATGAACGAGTGCATAGTTCAGAATTCAAATAAAACAATTTTATTAGAACAGTTCTCATTACTGTTGCCGTGCATCAATAGCATACAGGGTGCAAAAAAAAAAAAATAAAAAATCATTTGACAATTAATGTGAGAAACTCGCACTCGCACTCGCACTTTACCACTCAACTTGGGATCTAATAAAGTTAATTGAGGTTAGGCCACGCCCATGACGCCGCAGTGACTTGTGCCATGGCAACACACTAGGCTGGAGAATGGCAATCAACCGGACATGGCTGAATCGGTGTCACTTTCTTTCAAGTTGCTTGTTAATTTATTTCTTATTTTATTCTTTTACCGAAATAATTCATTATTATTGAGTTGTGTATCTGATGAATATAATTGTCATAGATAGCTGCTAATAAGTAACTAAGTCAAAGTGAATGAATTTAATTTATAAATAAATGCCAAGAAGCGAAAAATTCTTGTCCACATTTTCTGCTTCGCTGCCAAATAAACAAGAATATAAAAATCGAAGAAAAAATTGTATGCGATTATGTAAGACTGCCACGACTTTTTGAATACGCTGCGTATGAATAATTTTAATACTGAATTTCGGCAAGCTGCGCAACAAGTTTGTTATTGTTGCTGTTGTTGGCAAAGCTCGGTGCGCAGTTTGAAGTGAAACGGTTCGAAGGTGTTGAGCGAACCGAGGCGGGAAAACGCGTCGAACGTTGCTTCACACCGTACGCACCTTCGAACATCGAGCAAAGCTCGAACCGAGGCTCGACTTCAACAATCGGTTTGATCTGTCCTGCTTTGATAGTCAGCGCTGGTTGTGCATGAGAGAGAGTGAAAGAGAGGCGTGTGTGTGGTGTTGCATCGAACTAAGAAGAGTCGTTGGCAGGCTGGCTGGCTGGCCCATTCATTTAGTCGTCAGTGTCAGTGGCAAAATATCAAATCGGGCCAGTTTGCTTTGCCGAAACGCGTTTCCCCAAATATAAATTATGGGGTACGAGCCGAGCAGCTCCGAGAGACACGAGCGCTGTGGCCGAGCAGCCGAACAGGCGAGCGGCGTGTGTGTGTGGGGCAGGCTGGCTGGCCGGACAGTGCAGACGTGTACTTTGCAGAGAACGTGTCGCAAAATTCTGTACGTTTCGAAAATATCTGAGTTCGATTCGAGTATCTTGTTGTGTGTAGTTTTGAACGGTCGTGCGTAACGTCATTTTTCGCCTTACGAAAATCCCGAATTTCAATAACATTGTTGGACTTGTTAAATTGGTAAGTGTGTGTGTGCTCGAAAGTGCAATCGGAGCGCCCGATCAACACGGAACAAATGACAAACAGAAAACACCAGGTGTTTCAACAAGTGTCGACAGCTCAATATGTAAAAATACTAGTGTCAATAATCCAAAAGAAATATAATGAAGTAAAAAATTCAAAACCAACAAAACATAAATAAATTCACGTTGCAGATACGAATATACATTTTAAAGGCGTACATGGCAAAATCAACGCGCGCCGCCACATATGTAAAGAGATGCGTGAATTGTAAAAAATAGTATATATATTCGGTTATACATATGTGCGTTTATATATAAAGATTCAAATGTATCTGTTGTATATATAAATAGCTGGTCTTGCCAAAAATTGGAATATTGAAAATTGCTTACATAATTCTGTGTATATTTTGTGCTTTTCTATATTTTTTTGTTGTTTCGCAAACAAAATTATAACTTTACATCTATCGACAACAACAACAACAACAACACTAATTGTCAAAGTTTTACGAGCGTTGCATATATGCCTACATATATGTGTATATGTATGTATGCACAGCTCGGACCTGAGCCCTATAAATACACTGCCACGCACTCAGCACGTATGAACATACATATAAATCTATAAGATACAGACGCTGAATAATATTGCAGTCTTAGGCATGAATTGGCCCTTGGTCAGCCCCGAAGCACACAATGCCAAACAAAACAGAGTTACCTGGAGCTGGTCATTGTAGGTTGAAGCATCATTGAAAACGCAGCTCAGGTATTCGCGTGCCTTCAAAATTGTCAGACTTTGCTGAGAATGAGCCTAAGTTACATGTGTTACATACATCATATAAGACAGTTGATGCATGTCTTCTCTGCAATGAATGAACACTCGAATCGGATAAATCCCAAGATTCGTTTGAATACTCTGTGGTGGATTACTGTCATGGCTTTCGTTGATACAACAAAGTTAAAAGAGACAGCCAGGAGGCTTGAAGATACTCTTTTTTGCAGTGGCATTTCCAGCCAATCTATTTGCGACTTTTCTTGTTTCAAACTGTAAGACATTTTCTTGTTTGTAACGGATGACTTTGTAGAGTGAAGAGGCATCAGAGGCCAAAATATGAGATACAAAATTAGCCTCCCACACACACACTCCCACCTACACAGCCACCCACGTTGTGTTGTTGGGTAAAAAATATATATTATTTTCAATTTTGTAAAATTGCGTTTCATTTTGTGAAAAAAAAAACAAAATTCCTTCATTTATGTTTCGTTATTTTCGGTTTTTAGGCTTAAAACTTAAGAAGCTTTCATTGCAAAAGTGTTACAAAAATGGACGCAAAATCCGAAGCTGTGGTAAGTTGTTAACCCTCACTTTCTACTCTCAAAAACGCCGCGAACACAACACCAATCTCGCAACGAATTAACAGTTCTGGAACGCATGCTGTCGAAGTGATTAACCCCCGCTTTCTTATTCGCACACTTGACTTACTAATTTGCCAAACTGATTTGCTTTTTGTTATTGGCGTCGGCGCCGTCGTAATTGGCCGACTTGTTAATGCGCTACTAACTGAGAAACGATTGCTTGCACTGTTTCTGGAATCTTTCAGTTTGTTGGAACACCATGTCTTCATTGAAAAAACCTTGAAGAATAACGGGATGTCCATTAACAACCTGATTTTGATTTAGCTCTGATTTTTGGTGAGATGCAGTAAGATGTCCTTCCCCTCTCCATGCGGTTGTTTAACCATTGATTTGAAATTTTCATTGCCTCTGCTGGTTTTAAATGGGACTCCGGATATTTTGCTAGACACAACCCTTCTCTTTTGATCTAACCATAGCCTCTAGTGTACACCTACAGCCGACATATGTAGTAGATTTGGATCATGCTCTAGTTGCAGATTGCTTTGGGCTTACGGTTAAGAACCTTTAACTCCGACCACTTATACTCAAGTTATCCCGAAATTAAACTGATACTAGTCAGCGAACCCTCTTCTTCGATTCAGGAAGAATTCGGTGGCTTGTTTTTGGAAAAGTTTGCTCCACTCAATATTTGGCTCACTAAACACTCAAATGTCAGTCTTGTGGGAATCTGTTTCAGGGAGTCTCTGGAGGGTTTGCTCATACTTCGAATTTGAGATTGAATCCTGTCCAGTAGAATTTGGATATAGATCATCAGCAAGTGAGCTCTGTCTATGAGAAGAAAGAACCGACTAATGACGAAGTCATGAGCCGATCGAAGCGACCATTTGGGTGAAGTTTTAGGTTTTTCTCCTTCCTGAACAAGTTGTGTCGTGCAAAGTTCTTCCAACTGTACTACAGACGTACAGCAAATGTGTAAATATTATTTCGTTAAAACTTCAATGAATAAATAAAGGTTAATGAATGAGCTATGAGTAAGGCAAGCGCAAGAAATTAACAATACTCCTATGTTACACAGCGCCCCACGTCACGTGCGGCAGTGTAGCACTTGAACTTGTTCTACTACGACTGGAAATCGTCCCATTTGTTCCACTTGCTTTAAATATTTAATACGCCTATGTTACAGCGAACCATATGCGGTGGTTCGGCATCTCAACGTGTTTTTCGAATCGAGTTGTTACAAAGAGTCAGACAACCTGTTTTATCAACTTCAAAATACATCTACTAACTATTGTACATTATGTAAATGATTGTAAATAAACGAATGAACGTGCCACACCTTTTCTTAATATTGCATACTTTGAAGTTTGAAGTTAATTGTTGAAGATACAACACAACAAAACACAACAAAACAAAACAAAACAAAACACAATTATCACAAAAACAGAGAAAAACTGTCTGTGTGTACATATGTATGTATGTAAGTGTCCTCATATATAATCCAAATAGAAGTTGTTGTTAAATGTCACAAGTGAATAAAAAAAGTACATGTTTGTATGTTTTAACAGATGAAGTCAACTTCATCCACCATTGCATCTGAGACTTCGACGTCTAAGTCCTCATCCTCCGTTGTTGTTAGTAAGAAAGCAATCAGCTCTGAAAAAGTTGTTGCATCCAAGCTTATCTCCAGCGGCGTCGGCGTTGGGGTTGACATCGTCGGTGCCATCGAAGCCGTCGGCAGCGACAGAGGCAGCGATAGCGGAAGTCTTCTGCAGGCCGCTGACCAGTCAATTGTGTCTCTGCCTGGCGCAGCCGATGTGCTAAGCGGACGTATGTCCAATTTGATTTTGGCTGAAGAGCTCAACGCGAATGAGGCCATCCAGTCGACTAGACTGTCTTCGAGCCTTAAGGAGTCGTCTACGGCCTCGACTGCGGTATTGGTGAGTTCTTCAACAAAAAGAGAAATAATTTCCTCGTCGTCATCGTCAATATCGGCTTCGTCCTCTTCGTCCTTGTCTTCAAAGTCCTCAAAGTCGATCGAAAAGGTTTCATTGTCAACGTCGTCGTCCTCAACTGGGGGTTTCGTTGAGGATACCGAATGTTAAAAGGATACGCTTGCTGCTAGCACACCTCGCACGCGCCTACGCACTCACTTACTCACACAAATACGACGAAAATGTTTCAAAGCAAAACAAATCAAAAAATTTAAAAAAACTAAGCATAATAATTGTTTCTAAAGCTTGCAATAAACGTGTACGTTGAAAACACTGAAAAAAAAACAACGCATTTCTTTGTTATTGAAATTGAGATTTATTAAAAAGTAGATAGAAGAAAGACGTTTACTAATTCTAGCTGATCGACAGACGGACGGACAGACAGGCAGACAGGCAGACTGATGGCTATAACTAAATCGAGTCTCTGCAAATCTTTAGACAGTTATCAAATAACAAAGAGTATGGCTAGGAGGGTACGGGGAGGGTGGAAGTACGCGCTTAGAAACGGTTTGGCTAAGGCTAATGCAACGCTGCGCTCGCTGGCTGCACATGCTGCAAATTGAAAAAACAGTTACTTCTGTTAGTTACTTGAGTCCGAAATGTACAAACCAATTTTCTTTTACTTCAAAATTCCACGCAACATGCATGAACAAAAAAACGGAACCTTCACAGAGCAAACAAAGCGAGGGAGAGCAGGAGGCAGTGGCTGAAGTAACGGTGAAGCTAGCGTCGACGCCCGCGGCCGCAGCAGAGAACCAAGGTGATGCTGCCGCTGAGAGTGAAACGAAAACGGTTACAGTGAAGAAAGTTGTTGTTGTAGCCGAGGAGAGCGCTGACCAGACCGATGGCAATGAAATCGAAGAAGTTGTGGAAGAAGTGGTCGAAGAAGAAGAAGGCGAAGGCGAAGAGAGCGCAGACGGCGGCTCAGCAACAACAACGACAGTAACTGTTGTCACTGTAAAGAAGACAACTGATGGCAGCGATGCTGCTGATGGCGCGTCTGCTGCGAAGGCTAGTGGCTCAGCCGAAACAACAACGACGACCACAACGAAAACGACGACAGTAAGCAAGAGTACAACGGTCGAAGAGCCCCTGGAGGAGGAAAGCGAAAAGCCAAAGGTGACGCCGGCTATTGAAACAACGCCACCAACGCCTCAAGCAGAGGAAAAGCCTGCGGCTGCGGAGCCTGAAGTCGAAGCTGAGTCGAAGGCAGCGCCAAAAGCGGCGCAAATCGAAACGAAAGTAGAAGATGAAGAAGTCGAAGAAATCGAAGAGAGCGTCGACAGCGAGGACGATGAAGAAGAAGAAGCATCCGAAGTATTTTATTTGTTTTTTCTTTTTACCGTTTTACATCGTTGGTAGATGTGCTGACAAATCACGTCTGCGTCATACTTGATTTTTTTCATTCGATATTTTACCATTTTTTGTTTACTCCACACACACACACACACACACACATTTACACATTCACACTGTCACACGTCACACGTACATGCTTAAGCGTTCGTATTAAAATAAACAATGTAATTTCAACAGGTCGAAGATCAGAACGCACAGACAACAACATCTACAACAAATGATAAACCCAAGGTTGAAGACCAAGCAGACAGCGCTGATAAGGCCACGTCGGCGGCCACAGAAAGCGCCGTTAATACGAAACAGGTAAAGCGTTCACGAAAAGCCTTCTATTGTTGTTGTTTAAACAAATAGTGTATCGTATTAATTAACTTTTTTTTTCACAATTGTGCAGGCCGAATTGAATAATCAAATCAAAGATATTATCTCTGATATTGATAGCAATATTAAAGAAGAAGAAAATATCGCACACTTAAAGCAACAAGAACTAGCGCTATTGAAGAAACAACAAGAATTAGCTAAGCAAATTGAGCAACAACAATTGTTGGCAAATCAGCTCGCAGCACAAAATCAACTCAAGCAACAAGAACTTCAGCAGCAACAGTACCGTCTCAGTCAGCAGCAACAGTTGCCGCAACAACAACAACCACAAGCACAGCAACAACTGTATGGCGACAGAGTATCACATCTACCACGACCACAAACCGAACTGCTGTCGCAGTCGCTGCCGCCACAAACAAAGTCGTCGTCGTATGAAACATACGAAGAATCTCAAAACGAAAATGGCTTCACGCGCAAATCGTTCAAGTCCGAGGTAAGTGTCGCTCCTAAAAGAGTCTGAGCTTTCTTTCGGCGCCGTCTAACCACTAAAAAATCCCTCAATAATACAACCTTCCATTTAGCCTCAAGCATGCCACTCTACCCTAAAATTACTTACTCTTATGTCACATTGGCACACACAGCACATGAGATAATCAAGTGGAGCACAAGACTGTTCTTTGATTGCTTTGATGTGTCGTGTTGCGTAACGTGACATAGGTGAACTTCATTTTAGGCACGGTCGTATGAGTGTTTTGCTAAGTGGCAGCGCTGATTCATTGTAAATATGATTAATCATGTGATATATTTTTCAATAAGCGGTTGACCATTGCCCCACCCGTACCAATTGTATCAATACACACATTTGGTACATTGTAAAGGCATACTTATAAAGCCAAGATGCCATGGCTCGAACTTTGGTCGAGCGCGTTGGCTTGATGAGGTTTCCCCTGGCGGTGAAGTTTTAGCGCTGAATCGCTCAGATGTTCGGCGCTTGAATAAGTTACGAAAGCTAACAAACGTTCCTAGGATTAATGTACATACATATATATGTACATATGTATGTATGTATGTATGTACATACAAATGTATGGACAATTGTACATATACATAACTATTGATATGAAGCTTACCTAATTTTATATTTATTACATATGTGTTTCATTAAAATCGCACTAACCTCAAATGCCGACATACATATTTTGAATACAGACGCATACTTGCTTCTCATTGGGTTTTCATAGTTTGCTATTAGGATTTTGTGCAATGTTACTGACTTAATGCGCCAACGAAATCCGCCTGTACAGTTAAACTTCGAAGACTGCAAACCATTGCTTAAAATGTAATTGTTAAAAAGATTCGGATGAGAAATGGCTTGCAGGCTTGAAAGTAACGGTAATTTTAACTCATCTGACAACAGAAAATAATTAATGTTGTTCTTTTTAAATAGTTTTGTGTGCGTATGTAAGTTTGTTCTCATATAGCAGTTTGCACAAACAGTGATAAATCTGAAAATTTATTTTGATGCCAATTTGTATTATTATTGATTTGATTTTCAATTGATAATAAATTCTATTCGATGATTAATAATAATGAAAGATATGAGTAAACTGTTCATAAATTTTATGTGAAAGAACAACAATAGAAGAATACATAGCGTAGGTGTGTGATAGACTATCGGTACTGTCTTTCTGTATGTACACATATACATATGTGGGTACATACGTATGTGTGTGAGTGTGGAAAAACGTATTTTAAAAATATATGTAAAAGAGTTTGTGCTTTGCATTGTTCTGTTTGTCCGTTCGTTCGCTCGCTTGTCGTAAAAATAAACAAATACGCGTGCGCTGCTAAACGAAATCAAATGATTTAGCAACGAAATTAGCGCATATTTTATTTATAAACTTTTACATATATATTTGTATTTGACTTGTGTACATAGCTAACACAAGCAAAGCGCACATTTTCATATTTATACACGTACACACATATGAAATTTCGTTGAGACGACAGTTGTGCACATCCGTCATGCCGAGCAAAGCCGAGTCGTGCCTCGCTCGCGCTCGCGTTGTGACAGTGAAAGTGCTTTGAAATTAGTGGAACGATTTGGCAATGGAACGTATACCATACCACTTACCACTTTTGAGCGAATATTATAAGTGAAATTGGCCTCGAAGCGATAGCAAAAAACAAAAAAAGAGGGAAACAGCCAAACAACATTTGAACATTTTGTTTCTTTTGTTGTTGGCCGTTAGTCGTATGCTTAATAGAATCTGCACGAGCAGCGATATAATAAAATTAAAATGAAAGAAACATTTTATTGGTCATTTTAAGTGCGATAAGATTAAACGAGAACGAGCAACGACGTATAGAAACAAATAGAAACGTTTAGAATTCAGGCAAATTAGCAAAGTACAAACATACAGATACAGTTGTAGTAGGCGTTTGGCGGTTGGTAGGCGTGGAGGCGTGGCAGTGTGTTGCAATGCACAAGAGTTACAGCACCTTCGATATGCGAAGTTTGTCCAGAGGCGCAACGCAAAGATCGCAGTCGCTGGCAAACTGTGTCGTTGAGAAGAGTCGCGGTTATAAGCCAAGCGATCGACACGATCCGAATAAAAAACAATTTTTGCTCGATTTAAGCAAACAGATTTGGCAGAAGCATAATGTAAGCGAACGAACGAAACTTCTCAACGAAAACTGACATTATTATATTAATTTACCAAAACGCCCATCTGACTGACTGTGTACGTTTTCAAATTAATAGGAGTCGTCAAACGTGTCCAAGACAATTGATTTACGAAAGATCTTTACGCCAGCGACAGATGCCCCCGAAATCTTACCCAAAAACCGTAAGTATACGACGCAAAATCCCACTGAACAGAAAGTAAACAGCACAAAAAGGTGATACGTAATAAACTCAAATTAAAACAAAAGAGCAAAAATAGCAAACTACCCAATTGCTTCGACGTTAAGGACTCTATGCAAAATTCAGCAAAAATACTTTATGCGCAAATTGGCTCTGCTCGCACACGCTCAGCATCATAAAATTTCAAACGCACGCATCAAAAACAATTTCCTATTAAATTAAATAACAACAATCATTCATTCAATAAAAAAAAAAAAATCAAATTCACACGTTTCATTGCAAAAGTGTTTCTGATTCACACTAACCCACAAACGAATACAAACAGGTTGTTGCTGCAACATGTTGCTGAAACAAAGTTTGAACGGTCGTAACGGTATTACGTATCGCCTTTTGTCAGCCTTTACAATGTGGTTGTTGTTTTCTCTTGTTTCTTGACAATGTAATTTGAAATGCTTCCCCCCTCCCCGCCGATGTAGGTAAACTTTACGCCTCGTCAGCGTTCTATTCACCGTCATTGCACCCTACCGTGGAGGATCAAGTCGAGCTGGCGCGCCGTATTTCGCATTCATTGAGCGACATCAGCAACCACACGTCGAAGGGCCAATCAATGTATGTCAATCGAAAGAAACGTTCGGTCAAATGGGTACATGAAGGCAGTGGTCAAGGTAAAGGCTTAAATAAACTACGACTAGAACAACAACAACAATAACCTTTGATACACAAAAACACACTCCTGTCTATACACTTACTATGCAATTTCGTTTGGTATGTACAGTTATGTAGATGATTTGTCCTTAGAAGGATCCTCGCCGAACCTTTTCTTCTGACCACTTGGTGACTCAACCAACGGGACTTTCAAAGTGACCATCCCTCCAAACAAGAAGTGCTCATTGGTGGGTTCCTTTGCTCGTCTTACTCTCTTACTAATTGTGAGATCCACATCGGACAGAGTCCTTCCGTTGATTCGGCAAAGTGTTCGCCAGAAAAGGTTTATCGATATTCAGCTTGCAACCTTTTAGAGAATTAGATCCGCCTACATGAACAGGGCTAAAATAAGTGTTTTATAATCGTCAGCTCAGATGCTCCTAGCCTAGAATGTTTAGAGTTGAATCTATTGAATAAATAGAGTTGAAATAAGGGACATCCTTGCTAGTATGTTGCAGTGGAGCCTCAAACACTTGAATCTCAGGAGAAAGACTCCAAATTTCGGGTTTATGAATTTTTGTCTAATTGACAATTCCGATGTTTAGAGGAATATGTTCTATGTATGATACATCAAGTTATAGTGTCATAATGAAAACGAGGAACAATTAAAATTTTGAGATTAAGAATCTTACGAACAAAACATCGAATTACAGAGGCCGCATATTATTACTTCCAGATAAAGTGCCCGCTAGATTTGTAGTTGAAGCTCTACAGTGTGAAAGTGTTTACATCACGGGCAGATCAAATTAAATTTATTTATAATAGTGAAAGGGTTTTTTGTGATGAAGTTTGCAACGCAGACAAGAAGACATTGCCGACTACAAAAATATATATATATTCCCGATCAGAAGAGACGAGTTGCTGTAGCCGTCCGTCTGTCTGCCTGGCTGTTTCAGTGGAACTCTTCCCAGAGCAGACATTTTTTGAATATGTCCAGGCTTTATGTATCTCCGAACTATTTTGATCGGACCACTATAACAAACAGCTTTCATAGGAACGATTCTGCAAAAATAATGTTTTTCCTTAAAAAAAATGTATGTTTTCCGATTAACGCAACATGTTGCTAAAATCCCTCTTTGGAATTGGCCAAAATAAGGTTTTTGTTCGAAAATGTTTTCGCTCTTGAAAATAAACGTTTTGTAAGAATCAGACATACGGGTGTCGCCCATCCCATTGGGATAAAAATTTAATAATGGAATTTCTCTATAAGCAGACAAGAAATGTGGTGTGGTACGATAGCAATGCTGTCTTTAAGACAAATTGGAAAAAGTATGTATAAATTGGCTTTTCCATTAAAAATAAACCGAAAATAGCTGCCTTTCTGGCTTGTACTTCAATAGATAGGAACGATTTTTGATTTGATTGCGAACAGAAAAGATTGATTAAATTGTCGCTGTTTGAGTAAAAGAGGTTTCACTGTATATAATCCTTGAGTCGGAACGAAGGAGAAAATAAAAATTAACTACAAAGCCAGTAAGAACGCTATCTTCAGCCTTGCTGCACATTATATACTCTTCGCACCCTTTTTTGTACCACGCCTATTTTGTCCTTGGAATCTAATTTAGCTTTGTCTACACAGCCTACATACCAATTTTCATTGTTAAGCCTCATTGGTTGCCAGCGATATGGAAATTATTGATTTTGGTTGTAAGTGGGCGGTGCGACGCTCATTTTGCCATCAAGATAGTTTTTACGTCACCCTATGAACATAAGTATGGAGTTTCAAGTCAATTGGTTAAGACGTCAAAAAGTTTTCCATTCAACGCCTCAAATTTGATTACCTTTCTCTTCTTCATTTTGTATGGCATGTTCCGTTCCAGTGACCCGATCTCAATAAACTTTCAGACACTTGGTCTGGGCACGTAAAATTACTACTTGTGAAATTTCAGCCCTATGGCTATACAAACCTGTCTTGTTGTTGCTGATCAAGAATATACATCAATTTGTATAGTCTGAGATGTCTCCTTCTGGGTGAGACAAACTTCGTGACAGAGTTATAATGCTATTCACTACGTGTAGAGTATAATAATGAATTATTCCTATGTAATACTGCGTCATATCTCTTTCAGTTAAATAACAGGTTGCCTTGTGTATTTAATTATGCTATGGAACTTAGGACTACTTTCTTTACATCCACAAATTGCTTCACTAATACAACAAGCCACTTTAGTGTTGACATGTTATATACTTGAGTAACTGTCAATCCCACACTATACTTCACTACACTACTCAACCCAACTCAATACAACACTAACATGAAGTAACATTGACCATGCTTTTGCCGCACATTACGCTTGTCTTAACCAAACTGAATATATTCTTTAAGCAGCGAGAATGTTCTTTTGATCTTTACTGATAAATTATAGAGGAGGTTGGTTTGGATTATGAAGAAGATTCGCAAGCGTCAAAAGAAAATACGGATAGGGAGATGCAAGGCGACCAACCGACGTTGGAAAAGTTGCCATTGAAGTTGGTCATGAATCCCCGTGGCCAGATGCGTGACTACAATTCTGTGAGCGATTCACTGAACATTGAAACGGGTCTTTTGTCACCAGATAATTGCGCTGAACTTATAACTGCTCTACAACTGCAAAAAGGCCGAGGTAATTCCCACACAACCCGAAAATATTTTGAGTCCAAGTTCTATGTCTTGAACTACTTGCCTGGTAGGGTTTCCCGATCGCGTTACATGATGTCCGGGCTCATTAGTGTGATTACACTCTGTTTTTGGGGAGTTATTGAATCGGATTGAGGTGAGGGTCATGTCATCGCTATTGGTATCGACTGTAGCTTCTTCTCCATTCACCAACTTGACTGACATGAGGGAGTGACGTATCGCAAACCTTTTTGCTGAAATGTTGTTGAGGCAAAAGTCATCCAGCTTCAAACCGACCTTTCATAATTTTAAATTTGTTGAAATACGATTATTTGATAACATTTCTTTGCCATTTGTTTGGAACTTGTTTGTATTAACGTTTGTAATTTATTCTTCTTCAATCATGCCAAATAATTGAAATTAAAAAAAATGCTTTGCTCGCTCGCACGCCCGCTCGCCCAACTCGTCAAACTTACGCTATTATTGCCGCCAATGCCGCCGCAAATGCCGCCGCCAACTTGCGCAGGAGCGGAGCTTTTCGCAAAGCGACGCCGAAAGGCCGAGAATTGGGTAGTTGACGAGACCAATGCAGGCACTCAAAGTCCATCCGGTCTTCCAGATTACCAACAATATCAGCCGAAGCCGCCAACTTCGCCTAATCTGCTGCCCGCATACTCTGATGCTGGTAAGCACCGCGTGCAGTTGAACTTGCATCAGGAACAAATGATTGACAAGTACGCTAAGCCGGGCCTGAAGGTCGTCAAGTCACCTTGGGAGGCCGCCCTGGAAACTGGCTCAGCTAGCGCCGCATTTGTCGAGGACTCAAAATTGCGTAGCCATACGCCAACGCCATCTTTCGGCGGCGCCTATTCACCAGCGCCTGCAGCACAGTTTTCCGATAGCCAGGGCTACGGCGCTCAGCCAGCCGCGACGCCGTATGGTGGCAGCAGCTACCAGCATCCAACACCAGCACTCAATGTTTGTATGTCCTCTCAGTATGTCTTCAAATTCATTAAAGAGTTTCTCTTTTACAAATCAATAGAAGTTGCCGCAGGTCAATCAATATCAGCACAGCAGACCAGCACCGGTAAATCCGCAGCGTGATTTGGCCTACAAGCCGAGCATAGCACAGGGTTGGAAGGCGCCCGGCGTTGAGTTGCCAAGAGGTGAGTCTTTCAACAAGGTCCGATCCCTAAATCAAAGTAACTGGTTAACCCGCATAACCTCATGACCTCATGGCCAATCAACCAACCAACCAACCGACACACCAACCAAACAATGCCATCATTAAACTGCTAATTTGATCATTTGCTTTGCTTAATCAACTATTTTCATTGCTGAAGCTTATCATCAGGAGCATCAACAGCTAATCGAATACCAACACGAAGAGCACTTAGACACTGATATCAGATCAGACGCGATCGTTGAGTGTTTCAACCAAACAACAAGTTGCAACAACTTAGAAAGAGTTGAAGCCTCGGCGAAACAGTCCGAGTTGACGACAACCGGCGCAGATGCGCAAATGATTCGCGTCAATTTGAATCAGCATGAAAATCATTGTGTTCAGCATAAGCAGATGGAGCAGCAGCACGTCCAGAGAGCTGATAATGATGATGAGCCGACTAAGCAAAGGAAAATCGACGTGCAGAAACAGTTGCAAGAGTTTGAGGCGTACCAAGAACGCATAGCCCAACAGGAGGAACACGAACGAATTATCCTGGAACGGCGGGAGAAAGGACGTAAGTTGCGCCAGGAGCGACGCAAGCAGCAAGGTATCAACACGACGTCCTCAGTGCCAGTGGTTGTTAACCGCGCTCCAGCCGAGTGCGTGACCCAAATCGCAAGTGACCGCGAGGAGGCGCAAAGTCAGTTGGCTGCTGGTCAAGATATATATGTGCAAGTGGCGGTACGTGATCTAATCACCTCATTTGAGAAACAATCGCTGGCAGAAGCTGAGTTTGCCTTGAAACAAGAGCAGTCAAACACATCTATAAACCGGCAAGCGGATAGGCCAACGTATCCGGAGTACGGGGCAGCAGCAGTTGAGGAAATGGAATGCCATGAGGAAAACAAGTTGTCGTGGGAAACTTCGGCTCTCAGAAGTGAAGGCAAGACGTGACAAGTCTCTAGAAATGTTGTTACTTATAAATGTTTTTTGAATTTTACGAAAAATTTAGTTGGGGTTTCTTACTTGTGGGTTATAAGTAAGGAGTTAGCATATTGCGGGAGTGGAGGGCGAAAAGGAAATTAACCGGAATTAAATTCTTCATTGAATGCGAAACCCCCGAATCAAAGTAATTATATCAGACGGAAAGATAGTGCTGGGTAAATCGACTCCGCAAGAACCTCTGCTTCTGGAAGACTTCGCTTCGGGAAGTTTTTGACTCTAGAAGTATTTAAGAAAAAACGAAAGCTGAAATGTAACTTGGTTCATGTGACTTTCATCATTCATTTTTGTCTTAATTCATTGGCCATAAAGCAATCATGCTGACTAAAGATCAATTATTGAATGATGTTCATTGTATAATCAAACTTGTCCCACGAGATTGTCTATAACATTCGTTCTACCCTTTCAGGCCTGTACGTACCCAAGGAAATACCATTGGATAGCTATGCACCACCACCGGCCGTGTCGTCGGTGCCAAGTGCACAACAAAACTATGGATCACCAACTTGGAACTCTGGCAGCAACATTGGCCAGAGTCAACCCTGGCAGCAGCAGGTGAGCTCGCCAGCATTTCCGAAAGAGAGCACGCCATACGTACCACCCAGTGGCAACAGCTATGCCCCACCAAGTGGCAACAGCTATGCCCCACCCAGTGGCAACAGCTATGCCCCTCCAAGTAACAACAGCTATGCTCCTTCAAGCGGTGCCAACTATGCTCCAGCGACTAATGTCGGCTTCCCAGTAAGCAAGCCGGGGCATTCGAGCGGCTTTTCTAGCTCGGTGCCACCCAAGCAGCAACTCTACGGCCCGACTAGCTATCAGAAAGTTGCACCAACTACAAGCCAAGGCGCACCTCCGGTGAGCTTCAACCCCTCGCCCATATCGTATGAGAAGCTCTCTAAATTCGAGAATCCCGATCCATCGCCAAGGGGCAATGGTCTATATAGCCCACAACGTAATTTAAACGTGCGTGGTAGCTCGCGCGTGCGTAATTTATCGCCGGCCCCATTTGGAGCACGTTCACCCGTCAGCTACGGTAGTCCAGCTGCGCAGTCCTATTCGCCGCGCCCACCATCAACGCAGCAACAGTATGGCAGCCAATATGACGGTGGGTACGATACGGGTGCGCCAGCGCAGAGCGGCTTCAGCTCGGGTAACTACTCGCAGGGACCGACCTTCAATAGCACCGCTCGTGGTTGGGGTGGAGTTGGTGGCTCTGGACACAACCAGCAGCGCTTCAGTCAACCGAAGCCGGCGATCGCATCTGCCGGCGGTTTGCCGTATTCAGACTTCTAAGCGTTGCCCACAACGCACCTTATCTTACCTTACTCACCGCTTACACGACACTTATCCGAACCTTTATCATGTTAGTTTACAACAACATATTCGAAATCTATGTCGAGCATATATCTTCTTATCTACATGTATAAATGTATGTATGTTTAATACAACTATAAAAATATTGTTTGTTTATTTGCGCCAAATAATTTTTTTATTTTACTTTGTTGAGCTTTAGACTGGGGTCAGTATCCCCATCACTAACCCAAACATCTCATATGTAAAAAGAAAAAAAAAAAACACAAAAATAAAGAATAATTTCAAATAAAGTTCTGAGCCAACAGACAAGTTAGTTTTTTAACTAATATACGTTTTTTTTGGCGGAAAATGGAATGCGCTTTCGGTGAACCATGCACCCACTGTTTCAGATCAAATGTGTGTGTGTAGCGTGGAGGTAGTTGAGATGTGGAGTCTTAAGCCCTAAAGAACGACAAAAGAAGTAGATCAATACATGCCTGTCCGTTCATAAGGAGCCCGCTCCGACCAAGTAAAGTATATATTATATTCTCTTTAACAGCATGACAAGATGTCTGTCTATGATCGACTCTCTGGCACGATCGGACTACTGAAACTGGTAAATTCCATATAAAATGAAGGAGAGAACGAGATGAAAACTCAAGTCCTTTTATGAAACATTTTTTGTTCATAACGACAATTGTTTTATCTGCTTTGAAAAATATAACATCCTTCTAAGCTTTCAATTTGAAATTTAAGCCATAATTTCGGTTATAAGTAATACTCACGCCTCACTAACAACATAGAAATGTTTATAGCTGTGGAACCAAAAGGCACATTATATTACCGCAAAAATTTGTGTGTTCTCTATTAGAAATGAAGATAAATTAGTTGCAATCGTTAGGCCTTAAACTTGCTGTGAGTCAATGAGTTTATGGGTGTTGCCCTTTTTAATTCATAAACAGGGACGGATAGTAGTCTGCATACAAAAGTGTATGTAAGCTTTTGTTCAGACATTTTTTTTTAAGTTTGTGAATTTCCGAAAAAGTTGATTTTGAACCTAATGTTTATACCCTATATCTTATGGTACAAGGGTATATTAGTTTTATGCACGTCGAAAATGTGTGTAACACCCAGCAGAAGGAAACATCTGCGACTATACACAGTATATATATTCTTGGTCAGTTTTGAAAAAGAATTCGATTTAGCTATGTCTGTCCGTCCGTTCGTCTGTCTGTATGAACGCGTCGATCTCGGAAACTATATTATGTAGAACCAAAATTCTTCACACGTCGATTCTGCTATTCAATACGCAGATCAAGTTTATTTTTTGGTGCCCCTCTGGGGCTTAGTTGATTGGTGGGGGGCAAATAGCTGGAGCTACCTCGGGGACAAATATGCAAAAGTCGTATTTTCTTGGTTGTCTTTTGAGATAGAAGCACCAAATTTGGAGTGAATATAGCTGACTTGAAGTTCAAGATGATTTCTTTTTAAAATCTTGCAAAAACGAGTATATTAACTTTGTCATGAAGTTTGCAACGCAGAGAAGAAGATATCTCCGACTATACAATGTGTATATATTTTTGATCAGGATGTCGATAGCCATGTCCTCCTGTCGGTCTCTCAGTGCAAGCTACTCCTAGTGTATTAAACATCTAGAAAAAAAGTATACGCAGAAATTCTTCAGATGTGACCAGACATTGCATATCTCAAAATTATTTTGATTGGACCAGTATAGCATATAGCTCCCATAGGTCAAAAATTTGGTTTTTGATTGAAAAATTGTGTGTTTTTGTTCTTGAATATAAACAGACCAATTTCCAATTATGTGCTCTTATTAATGTTTGACTATTATCCAAAGTTTTATAAGAATCAGACATAAGGGCGTGACACCGCCTATATAGCGAAAAACTTTAAAATGGGCTTTCTCTGCAAGCAGACGAGATACAAGATTGCAAAATGAAAGTATGAATTTCTTCAAGACAAATTAGAAATTGGGCGTGGTTACGTATATGATGCTTATTGGCGAAGTGATAAAAAAGTTTTTTGCAATAAGAATAATTGGGAGAACGTTTGGAAGAGTATACAAGTTTCGGCGAAGCCGAGAATAGCTCCCTTTCTGGTTTTATTTCGAAATAAAAAAACTTGATACTGTCTGTAAACAATTCCCCTCACTGTCCAAATCCCACTATGTTGAAAACTGGTTGTGACTGTTTGACTTAATCGAAATTGAATCAAACCGACTTTGTCATTTTGAAAAGCTTTGTTGCAAACACCCTATTAAGGTAAAATGTCCTTGCAACGTAAAGCTTTTCAACGATGAGCTTTTCGAGTTAGTGTTGGAAACTGCGCATGTTTAGCTTATGTAGAGTGCCGGAAAAGTTCACTTCTAACAACGGATTGGCATTGCATGAACATGACAGAAGAGAGTGTAGAAATTTGTAAAACAACCACCGAAGCAGGAAAGCTTTCATAGCTGGGATATACGGCCAACGAACGTACTCGAGCTGAGCTGAGCAGTACCAGGCTTAGCAGCAGCAGCGCGCAAGAAGGCGACGGAGGGGTAGCATGGATTTGCGCAACAGCAGTGAACGCGTGTGGACGCACAAGTAAAGAAATAGAAGAAGTTTGACTACTTAAAAAGGATACACCAAAATAGACAATAATTGAAATAATTGTGTGTGCAATGTAAAGTGTAAGCAGTGAGTTGTCAGTGCGTCGGTTCAGCAGCTCGACTCAAAGACAAGTCAACAGTATTGCAAATATGTTGAAACCCGTTTGAGAAAAAGTGTGTGACTGTTCAATGCGATTTAAGTATACATTGGCGATACGATTCCTTTAGAAAATAATGTGTTTACAAATGTGTATGTATACGCGTACAATGCAAACGAAAACACCGGTGTGAAAATCTATTTTAGCTGCCCTCACATGCCACCACATACAATTTAAAGTAAGTAAGACAGTAAGACACAACCAAGAGAACGATCCTGGCCGCCAACGCTAGCGCTGGTACTCAGTCCGAAGGGCCCAGAGACTAGTCTCCGATGGCAGCGACGACAGTTTCAATGCCAGGGTGGACCTTAACACAGAAAACGCACCAATACAAAGATGGCAAAAACAACTTGAGCTCAATACATTTCTGCATTTGTTATCACTCCAGCACTCAAATATTGAAGTCTTCTTACTCGTACTTTTGTTGTCAATCGTAAGGACCCGGGTTGTTGTTGTGTTAAATATATGTATAGTCAGATTAGACAAGTGCAAGAAACTCGAGTTCATACTTCAGTCATACTTGCTTAGGTAAAGAATAAACTGAATGGTCTCATTTAACGAAGGGGAATCTTACATAATCTTCTGGCGTTCAGACAGGTGTGTGAGTTGTTATTGAAACTGTCGCTGAGCCCTAATGACAGACACGGGCTCCGTTCTTTAAGGCTCTACGTTTAGTCGCTTTGAAATTGAAAATTGTTGCTGTTTTCACCAAAGAACTCCACTATAAGGTGGGCGATTGGATCGCCGGTTAACACCTTTGTAGTAAATTGAATCTCGGACAGTCAAAGATAAGAAAACCGATCACGTGTCGTCATAGTGATACTTTTAATAGAGAAATGCGCAAAAAGGTTAGGCAAACGTAATGGTCTGGGGGATCAGAACGGACAGAATAGACTAGAGGCTCCATCTCATGCCTAAATCGTCCTTTGTATATTGCTTTCTTATCAACTAAATTAAATTGTTCTTAAACTTGCTTCTTTCCTTTCAGAAATCACATCGAACTAAGAAAATCTCAATCAGAATGCGAAGAAGATCGGTGAAGACTCCTTCGTCTAGTTTTCGAATGCGGCGAATACTTTGTTTGATCCTTCAACTGAATATTTGCTTCCAGCATATCAAGGCTTCCTCGTTTACAAATGTCAACGGTAATAACATTTATATCATGTGCTACCGTCTAGCTACCACCTAGAAAACGCGAGGGTCTCAATTTGCATGGTAGATGTATACCTCTGACCGACCAGAATGATTTTGTATATCCAGAAACCGTTCTTTACAAACTAAGTTTTACAGTTTACAGTGGACTTGAAATGACATAAGTTTTTACATTTTCCGTTCAACAGCCGATCACGGCTTGGAGAGTGGAGTATATACATCTCCTGCACATATTAGACAGAGGGGGAGGAGAGAACACATTTTGTTGCCACAAGCCCATCATTAATAATTCTTAAACTGTTCAAATCAATTGTTTTCAATGGCTTTCACAGACTATCTGAATGTGGAACGTCCCTTTTTTGACGACATAAGTCCGCGAAATGTCTCGACGATTGCCGATGAAACAGCTATATTGAAGTGCCGTGTCAAGAACAAAGGCAACCGAACGGTAATCCCTTAAAAACAACACAATGAATATCAGTAGTAAAGGACAATCGCTTTCAGGTATCGTGGATGCGTAAGCGGGACCTTCATATATTGACGACAAACATCTACACATATACGGGCGATCAACGCTTCTCCGTGCTTCATCCGCCAGGTAGCGATGACTGGGACTTGAAAATCGATTATTCCCAGCCCAGAGACAGTGGCATCTACGAATGTCAAGTGAACACTGAACCGAAAATCAATCTGGCGATAATGCTCGAAGTTACGGGTAAGTCCATATGACGGGTCCAAGAAAAACAATCTCTTATGAGGGGTTTTGTCATTGGCATTGTGGCGAGATTGGTCAACAGTCTTCTTATGTTTCGGTTAAAACAATTTTTTTTTCATTTAGACATTTTTACCAATCTGTACATTAAGAACTTTCTCATTTTGAAAACGATTTCTCATTACAGCTGAGAGCGATATTAGAGATAAAAATTCCGAGACACATTTTTATGATGCCAAAGGTTAGATACAACTACTATTTGATAATTTATAATTGTTTAAGCAAGTGTTTGATAAGAACTGACAAAAACACCATTAGGCATCGTTTGAACATTCTAAGCGATTCTCCGGTGAATGTCTTTATATGAAGGTGTTTGTTTGTTTGCATTATATGAGGTCTATAGATCTTAAGTACATAGAGCTGATAGGAGTTCTTAAATTTGCAGGCTTCACAAATTCAGGTTTTGCTTTGGACACTCTCTTGAAATCGGGAAGCCTGCAAATTCAGCGCTCTTAATGAGTTAGAAGTGTGAGAGTTGTTTGGCTTGAATAGCATGTGCCCCTACACAAATAGCTCTAACAACCAACAGCTTAAGACCGATTAAAGGCTCTTGAAACGGGCTTGAATACCGGAACGCATGAAGTTTGGATTACATGATATATCCGAACTACTGGTAGAATGATAGATGCCATGCGAAAATAAAAAACCGTCACAGCTCGAGAAGTCTGTACATGGAACAATTGCTGTGAATAGAAAATAATATCTTCGGCTTGTTCGAAGTGAACTCCATTATTGTTGGGCTGGTTTCCGATTTAGGAAAATATACAGAATTGGATGTGAAAGCCAACGTAGAGGCTGTAGTTAATTGTAGTATTACTTAAGTTGACCACCATTTAGGCTTTGAGGGCTTACCGTTGATCATTTTCTTGTGTAACAACTAGCGGCACGAGCCAAAATCCTAGGCTCGACAGAGATACATGTTAAACGCGACAGTACTATCGCACTGGCCTGCTCTGTAAATATTCACGCGTCGTCTGTGGCATGGTAAGTTGTTCTGTTTGTTCCACGGACTTATTTTCGGTTGTCAAGTCATTGCAAATAATATTCATTGATAGGTTCCACGGCTCATCTGTAGTGGACTTTGACTCATTGCGGGGTGGCATTAGTTTGGAAACGGAGAAAACGGATGTTGGTACCACGAGTCGTCTAATGTTGACCCGCGCTTCCCTGCGAGATTCCGGAAACTATACGTGTGTGCCCAATGGAGCAATACCGGCTTCAGTCCGGGTTCATGTTCTAACTGGTAAGCTGACAATTATTCAATTTTATGTTTATGCCAAAGCATAAATCGTTCGACGAACGGGTTCGGTTATCGTTAAAGGTTGAGTAGGCTCCAAAATACATGAGAACTGTCGGCCTTATAGTTATATAACTTCTTATAACACAAGGCATGCCAGTACTTAAAAACATTTTTCTTGTTTTGGTTTCTAGGGGAACAGCCGGCGGCAATGCAGACCAGCAACGCGACTTTGTTCATCTCTCGTAGGGAAATTATAATCCTTAATATGTTATCTTTAGCCGTGTTGCAGCACCTAATCATATCACATGCCACAACTGTAACTCTGTATAAGAAACTACGTCTTTGGTATACAAATCAAAGATGACTACAATTTCGTCAATATTAACTTTGAAGAAATTAATCTCTTATCTAAGGTGGTGACGCACAACAGGTAAAAGCCATAACGAGACTACTCAAACGTTTTCCACACACTTCCAGATTAAAGATACTCTCCCGATGATGGCTGCACGAAGCGTAATTCTAACATAGGTATACAGAGTATATTACTTCCTAAAGTAACTTAAAAAACCGATACAATATATTCGTCATACTAACATATACAAGGAAAGCTGTCGAACGTTATCGATGCAAAAGATTTAATAAATAATAAAGGTATCATTTGTAAATCACCGCCAACCACGATGACAAACACCTTATCACCAACACCCAGTGGCGCCATCTGTGGTTCGAGTTGTGCTTAATGAATGTTCCGATATTCGGGAATACGTAATCTATTAATTAAAGAAGTTACCACATACATATAAACAATCTGTATTAAGAACTTTCGTACTTCGCCATAAAAAGTGTTATTATTATTTTATGTTTATAAGAAAAACGGATATGTATAATGTAAATTTAGCTGTTAAATAAAATTTTAAATGAAATACACACTTAACAAAATGCTACGTTCTCTAACAGATTAGATTGAACAAAAAACTCCATTTTGATTCAAGTGATCGAAATCATCGGAAGGAAAGGTTTCTTTCCCTGCCCATGCAATTTTCACACAGCTGCTTGGGAAAAACTTTTATGAGATCTCAGCTGAAGGACATTATAAACTGAAGTTTGGTGAGTCCGTCACTTGAGGCGTGCCAAGAGGTACTTGAGGTGATGAATTGAATGGAAGAGACTGATTTTTCTTATGAAGCCTGAAGATGAATTTGAAGATTCCAAAATTCGAAATAGACTTAACTAACCTCTTTCGAAATCCACTTGCTCCACGACCTCAACTCGAACACTTTGACACAACCAAAACCCCTTCCAGTTTGTCTGTTGTCATTGGGTTCAGTGATTGGTGTCAAAGTGTCTATCGAACACATCATGGCATATTTTTTGGCGTATAGAGCATCGACCATTGCCTTCATGGCTAAGTAATAGTACCAAAACATAGCACAGAAAATAAACTCAAAAAAGCAAGTATTTCAAATTTAAGCATTTATTAATAGATTCTTGAGGAAGATTTTATTAGTGCTCGTATGGTACGCTCTGGTTCATATTTGCTCAGACGCGCCTGCGACTGCTCTTGTAGGTGCGAAAGTTGCGCCGAGGCGAATACCACGCCGCATACGAAACAAGGCGTGGCATGGTACGATCGAGACGGCGCGGTGCGGTACGGTGCGGCGATCGGTCGCCCTTAATTTACTGCTTACAAAAGTTTACACAAGATGTTTGAACAGAATGTTGAAGAATTCGGAACAATGCGAGCATACATTCATACATATTTACAGGCTAACGCTCACACACACACACTTGCGCAGACAGCCCCCCTGACCTCTGCCACAGAGCAAGAGCAACATCACCCACCCCAAGTAGCGGCGGCTACACATACCTGTTTGCTTTGTTGATTGCCCCAAGCTTACATATATAAATCTGAGTATGCTGTCTGCTATATGTATGTATATTTAAAATAAATTTATATACTTGCGTATGCATATATATATATATATATATATATACGCGCATACGTATATGTATGCAAGAGTGTATGTTTTTGAAAAAATATTGAATTTTAGATTTTTTATATGTTCATACTCTTTCCGACATTTGTCTAGCGCGTAGACATTTGTAGAAAAGATCAACACAAATTCGTATTTTTATGTGTGATTTTTTTCGCTTCGTTTCTTTCCAAAATAAAAGAAAAAAGAAAAACAAAAAAACGAATTAAGAAAATAGTAATTTAAAAAGTTAAGCAAATATTAAGAAGCAGAAAGCAGACATACACAGATGTGCCGTGTAGCACAAAGTAGAGGAGAAAATTTTAGTAAAGTTAAAGGCTGACAAGTCCGTTACGAAAGCCTAATTTGTGTTATCGGTTTTTATCGGTCGTGTTTCATGCTAACCAGTTTGAAGTGTCTCTGTTTACATGCGTGTGTTTATATGTGTGTGTGTGTGTGTGTTTGCCAAGAGCCACTGAAAATACAAAGAGCAAACGTGTCCAAATAAACTTGTAGATCAATTTATCTGGACTGAGCAACAACAAAAAAATAATATATATACATACATATATTAGTGTATATCTTATGAAAGTGCTTAAAATCATTTTTGCCTTGTCGCCTAACGAAAATCTAGCGACTCAAAGTTGGACACAGGTAAACGGAAACCTTCTGAAATGCAGCAAAGAATTGTAAAGGCTAAATTTCTAACTTGAGGCGATCAATTCTTTAACGTTATTCAGATTCAAGTCAATTTGTGTCTGAAAAGTCAATCATTTAACTAACAGGTAAGCATTTACAACAAGCTGTCACATTCTTGCATATTTTCTATATTGGGATTACCGATAAATAGGCGCCCCACCATCATGCTCAAGCCCGTTTGTTGTTGAGCATTATTAAGTACTTTTCTTCTGCTGGTTCCATCCAACACTAATGAAATATCTCTGTATCTGAAACACGAAACATTCAATATTTTCGAATGTTTGTGGTCCTCCTCTACTTGAGCTCACATTAATATCAGGAATGGGAAACCAAAGACAGTAAAAATAGCAATGAAAAAAAAAACAATAACAGTGAAAAGAAAAGTGGAAAAAAATGTCAAAACTAAAAAAATTACTCTCGTATCTATCTTCCTATCCACCTACCTATTTTTTTCTTTTGATTGAAAATAAGAGATACAAGTAGACAATAGATACTTTTAGAATTAATGATTTAAACACAATCCTATTTCCTATTCCATGTCTCAAGAATAAATGAAAAAATCGCCTCCTAGCAAGAGAGATTTCTTCAGTTGTTTGCCCCCCACTTTCAAGATAAGAGTGTGATTGCAAGCAGTGATTAACCTTAATCTGCCTAGTTGATAGTAGAAACAAGATACAAATGAGTTTTGATTCTCCATTTTATAATTCCTGAAATCATCATTTTAAAAAAGACGAGACGTACCACACCTCGTCTTGTGTGTTACATACATTTTCTGTGCAAATAAAACTAATAAACCTTGTCGAACAGCGTTAAATGAGGGCACGAGAGAGTAGTTGTTGTTGATCTTCGTTGATTATGTCTTATCTACACCTCATAAATTTCATATCAGAGTAGCTTTGAATAGAGTCTTGTTAGCTAGAACATACAGCGAAGAGGGAAACTAGCGAGTCTCCCAACCAACATCATCCTAAGCCAGTAAAGAATTGCAGCCGAAAGGGCTTGTCTTCAACACACCCTGTACATTCAATATGTAACGGCACTTAGAGGGGGTTTCTCCACCCACTTTTCAGTCTAAGCACATGTTATTTCCATACAATATCATGTATAATTTTTAAATTTTTACTTTTCTAGACCAGTTGGTTCCAGAGACATAATGTTTTTCTATTTTAGCTTTCTATATTACGATTGAATCTTAGTATGCTCTATCTGAATAGCATACATAAAAACAGCATACATCATTCTTGGAGGATTTATGATTCCAGGTATACGAGTGTCAGTCAGCTATATCGTATACTCCCCAAATTTGATAATTGTTTCTCAAAAGACAACCGAGAAAATACGACGATTTTAATTTTTATATTGCTATTTGCCCCTCACCACTAAACTAAGTGTCGGATTGGAACCGCAAAATAATCTCGATCTGCATAATGAACCAGAATCGAACTGCACATATTGCTTCAATCTCTATAATAAGAATAGGTATAAGAATAGAAGAAACGTTTGAGTTCTTTGGTACAATACCTCTATAGACATCCAGGTTTACAATTCATATTTTTGGGAGTCACATATCATCTTGTTCTGACAAGTAGTCACCCACGAGGAAAAACTGAAGATTTTCCTTAACAGACAAAAAAGAAGTTGCAATTCAAGGGGGAACGAGATAGTAACCGAATGTACTTTGATTGGGAAACCGCTTGTGGCTTTCGGTGACTTCGCCGTAGAATACATAGTATTTATACAATATGTGAGCATTTCGACCATTAAAGCTCTCATAGTTACTTTTCATCATTAATTCATTAGTTCGTTAGTTTTCCTTGTTGATCCTTAGCTCATGCCAATCTTTTCCAGATGAACTGTACCAATGGCAACAAATGATGGCTGTGAAACATACACTAAAGGCTCGAGCATGGCAACCCTGCGCCGTCCAGTGCAGATTGTCAAAAAGCGTTCGGGGCCACTAGAGGATGCGCTCAATGAGCTAAATCAGTTGGAGCACCGTCAGCCAGGGAACGATCAACACTTGTCGACAGCACGAACACCACTGCAGTCGCCGACAACAAGTCCAACGGCAGATGTAACCGTTGGCAGTCAGAAGGCAATGGTCGCATCCTCGCCAACCCCTACGAGTCGTCGTCGCGCCACAATCAAGGATAAAGATAAAAAGCGCGAACGTTGGCTGCTGACTAGGAAAACATGGAAGTACATGGCGGACGCTGGTCGCAAACTAATACCTGAGGGCGCTCAGAATCGAAAAGAAGATATACCAAAGATCGAAGCGCACTTTCAGCACGTGTGCGCCTCGGAGATGCGTTTTGTGCTATGGCGGCGGAAGCTGTCCTACCCGGGCGCGACGAAAACAACCAGGTCGCGCTATAAAACACTGCTGCGTCGCTCGAAACGCGCGCAGACTCCAAGCGCTATTGAACAGGAAGAGGCCAACAATGCCAACTACACAATCGAGTTGCTTCAATCTTATCTGAAATTGAATGAGTGCTTCAAAACAACTACATTATTGGGATCGAAGACAGTGCGCCCGGATCAGACCTCTTCACCGAGCGCGCAGCGTCCGGGCGGCTCTAGAACTCTTCAGTCAATGGCCACTGTTTCACTAAGAGGTCCTGGTTTCATTGCTGCTCCGCCATCAAAAGCCCCCGAACAGCAGCTGAGCGAAATGGACCAACTCCTGGCTTGTCTGTCCCAAAGTGCGCAGTCGGGTAATCTCCCAATAAAAGCGGATAGCATAACACCGGCAATACTCGAGGATAAAGCGTTATTGAAGCAAATCTATAACACGCTCAAGAAGCAACAACTACACCGTATCTTGAGTAAGCATTCCACTCTGCCGTTCAAGCCCAAGTCAAATCTGTCCAATGCGGTCTCATTGTCCAGCCTATTCCATTTTGGCGGCAACGGCTCGAACATTGCTGGTGGAGTGTCCGCCGCAACCAACGAACGTGGATCCACTAGCTCCTTAGCAGCTATCCCAACAACAACTGCCAGCGGGCATTACGCTTCAGCCGGCCAGCGTGAACATAATCTGAATCTGTCTAGCAATAATCTGTACATCAACGAGCCGTACACAGACACTGGCGCTACAAAGAAGCGTCTGCGCAAACCACCGACCACCTTGAACTTGAAGTCGAGTATGGGCGAACAAGCTAAGCCCGCGACGCCTGTTAGACGAAAAGCACCTGTTCAAGTGGAAAAGCAATACAACAGTTGCGGCGCTCAGACGAACTTCATTCAGTTGTCAGAGATCAAACGCCTGGCCGAGGAATACAAAGCGCGCAAACGTGAAGAGGCACTCGATCAAGCCAGCGGGGGTGGTGGCACAACGCCAGCAGCCACAGATGATGAATCGGAGAAGCCGAATACCAACAGTGGCAGTGCGGCGTATCATCACAGGCGTAAGAGTTCGATAGACAATGAGGATGTATCGCAGTCGGTTAGTGATACTATTAAGCGGTACTTGCGTATGGCGCGCAAGAAGAGTGTGCATGATGCCGATTCAGCGAACCGCTTTAAAAGGGTCAACTATGACCGCAATTTGCGTAATATACGCGCAAAAGGGGAGATTAATCCACCGGGCATGGATGAAGGATTGAACAAAGCTGTACAAACGCTTGACGCTTGGCCGCTCATTACGCTGGAATTCGTACGGGGTAACGAGAGCGACGAGCTGCTGGACAGCGCCCACGCCGAGTGGCAGAAAATGCTCGACGAACGCATACAGAAGAAGCTCGAATATGAGCAGAAGCTACAGAAACAACATGAAGAGAGCGCTGGCGGCAACTTGTGCAGCAGTCCGCCGGCAGTCCCCGGCACTCGCAGTGGGCAAGTCTTTAATCAATCCGTCTCCAGTTGCAGTTCATCGACATCAGCGCCGACATCACCGACAACGTTCGTGAAACACGCCGATACTGCTGCTGCCGCTGGCGACGCTCTCTGTACCGCCCCGCCATTGACGACACCGCAATCCCATGGCCCCGGCAACATATTCGTGTCCGGTTCACACTTCCTGTCAAATCTCTGGCATGGCAACACGTCATCCTCGTCCTCGGCGACATCGCCTACCAGCTATCAACAGCATGTCAAAAACGACAACTCACTCCAAATCGGTAAGTTATTTTTTGGCTTATAAATATTACATCCCTTTTTCGGTATCGAAAATCATATCGTTGGTTCATCCAACACACAGCGAATGTTGAACCTCGAATTTGTTGTATTAGTCGAAGGATAGTTAAAGGATAGACCGCTGGAAGTAAATACGAGAGCTTAGCGTTCAGACTTAACGATGAAGACTTTCTTTAAACTGCCATTAGTCCTTTGTTCTGTGAGCTATTGTCTGCATTGGAGCGAAAACGATGACAAGTCATTTTGGGTTATCTCATTGTGATATCATCTACTACATCTTCGAAATTTCTTACATTTTGACATAGAACCACTAGTACGTTCCCACAAAGGAAATTAGATCAACAGTCGAACCTCCCTAGACCGAATCCAAATTTTTTACGACGAAAATGTTCACAAATTTACTCTGGCAAATTTATCAAGTCGGTTGTGGTAAACAATGTCAAACTTCCGATTGGAGACATTAGGTGGCGTCTGGCTGTCTCTTGGTAGGGCCTTGTGTCAAAATATACATGAATAGTGACTTTCGTAACAGTATTGAAAGTTATTTGAGTTAGCAACTTCCGTCTGACCATCCATCAGAGTCAGAGGGGATAATAGAATAATGCTATAGCCAATTCTAACTGAACTTCATACAACCATTTTTTGGTTCAGGAATGGTTTGGTGAAAACTTTCTGCAAAGTACGAATAGGTTCGATTGAGGCTTATTTATGGTTGAATTTATTTCTGTTGATGGTTATTAGGTTATGTTTAATTCGAGAGCTAAATATCGATTTTCAACCGGTAGATGCGATGGTTAGTAGATACGGATTAAACGAAGACTGGGCAGTGAGTACATTGGGGTAATGAAGAGTGAGACTGGGGGAGATTAGGTAGCCTCAAAACGCAGAAAGTAAAGCCATTATCCAGCTACTCAAAGAGAGCTGATAGGTAGGTGGAGAAGAGTGGTGAGTCGTGAAAACAGCCAAGATCTAGCCTTTGCTTCCTGAAGGGCATTGCTTCTCCTTCAAAATCGCATTGCTCTCACTAAAGTGGAGTCCTGGCACAACCAGTATTTGTGTTGTGGTGTTGACTTACTGGCTTATCAATCGAGACAAGCGTATCAATGAGAGAAAATGAATTGTTGGTCTGGTACTTGATTTGTGCGTTCATGAAGGTAACATTATTAAGTCATGCACAATTTCATGTTCATAAACTTTGTGTTCAGTACACATAAACACAAAATACAATCAAACATACATCTATATATGTATGTGTGTACATTAAATACGAATACGAATACGAATACGATCGAAAAGAATCAAAATACAATAAATAAATAAAAAAAATGTTGCTAATTTTAAACAAGTATCTATGTTTGTGTAACAGTTTGCATTTGTACATATGTGTATGCCAAAATATGCATGTGTGTGTAGAAGCAATCGAGAGCCATTCGAGGAACATTTGTACACAATCGGTTCGTGCGCTCGTTGGAGCTCTCACACACACACTTGCACACACGTTCACACGTACACATAGAGATAGTGATTTGATTGCTCCGAAAAGTGTACAGAAGAATTTGCACCGAATGGAAAGATTCACAGTTAGAGCAAAAACTGTGAGACAACAGTAAGTGAGTAGAGAGAGACGGATCTTATAGACGACCACGCGCTGCCGCCTATTTTTCAATGCGACTCGCTTCAACCAAAGGCAATTTTTACTGTTCAAATTCCAGCAACGCTGCTCGACTAAGCAACACTTTCCAGTTCCTAGAATTTGTGAAATCGAACGCCCGCAACTCGTCGTTTTTATATTTTCTCAAAACACCGTAAACAAATAAGCCAAACGAAAATATTCGCAGTTTTATTATAACAGAAAAAAATATTATATACTTTCCTTACTTATTTCACAGACGCGTATAAGAATGGACAGGCGAATATGCAGAAGTCAAAGTCATCATCAAACGTAGGACAATTTGTCACACGAAAAATACTCAGAAGTCGTTCCAAGAGCCAGACACGGCCGAGCGTCTCACCCACGTCGAAGTGGGCACCTTGCGTGAGTAACGCGCTTCAGCTTCTTCTTCTCGTTTTTCTTTGCAACAGCTAATAGCACGCCAACAACAACTACAGCTAAATTACTCACACACTATTTATCAACTGTCTACTAACCTAAGCCGTGCCTCGCACTCCCCCATTCCTGCCTCACTGTGAAGTAAGCGGAACTCTTCCCTTGCACTTCAATGTAGAAGGAGGCAATGGGCAATGAGTCGGTGTGGTCGGGTCGTGGCACACCTTTTGTTTAAAGCAGAAGGTAAATGTGCACTGATTTCAGCATCCAAAGGGCCTGCCGGCCGTCCGTTTGTCTCTATACCCGTCCAAGTTACTTTGCTTAACAGTAAGTTAGTTTAGTGTCAGATAGACGTATGTCTTGTGTAAGCCTTTGTAACATACCAGTATTCAAACTTCAGGTCAAGTATGAAAAATTATGAATGGAACTGAAACAAATTTGAATGCTAGACTGTCGCATGGGTTGCTTGAACTTGTTTAACATAAGATTATATATCCGATATCGGTGTCAAGCGACGCATCAGTTGAACAAATGCGAAAATGTATTAAATGGTTCCCATTTTATTTGCTTGCATGCACATTCAGGACAATAATAAATGGACCTCAGAGCATGGCGACTGTATTCAGCTGACGGACACATCGTTGCATAAGCTTACCAACATAGAAGCGAACTTGTTGCAAAGAGTGGCGCGGGAAAAGATAAATGAACTCAACATTGGCGTAAGCTTGAGTAAGGATCGGATACGCACACACACACGCACATGCGCGAACTCAATATTAATGCATGAACATGTACATTCTTGTAGATTTCGATGCGAAAAGCAACAAGCGCCGCATACTGCCCAAGAAGAAGGCGATTACAACTAGTTTCTTTGACATAGGCAAGAAGGATGAGCAAAGTAAGTTGCCTTTTTTGACTAAATTGTTGTACAGCTTCTTGACCTTGTATGTTTCGATGTGCAAAAGGCGCGCGCAACAGCGTCTTTGGCAACAGCCTGGAGTGCTGTGTGGAAAACGATCGGAAGCGTTACGCGAATCTGAACGCCAACACGGAGCGCGGCTCGAGGAGCTCATTGATTTCACTTTTCCGCGGGGGAGGTGGCAATGCGAGCAAGCTGAATGAAAATGTAGGTAGCAGTGGGCGTAGCGGTGACTCATTTCTAATGCGACTTCTTTAAAGGTGCGCTCCTGCGAGAGCCTGCCATCGAGCGCCGTCGAGGTGGGGAAGAGTCCCACGCCGAACATCAACAAGAGCACTTCCGGCTATTTCAGCAATCTCAAGAAGGTCGCTTCGGTGCAAATGTCACGCAGTCAGTCCGATATGCGACGCAAGAGTCAGGAGTTTGACGTCAACTTCGAACTGAACGAGGGGTCGACGATGTCCCCGATAGCGGACTACGGCGGTGAGGCTGTTGAGACGGACTTGCAGGTGCCCACGTTCGTTACATCCTGCATCAAATATCTCGAGGAACAAGGCCTGCAGAAGGTCGGCTTATTCCGTGTCAGCACTTCGAAGAAACGCGTCAAACAGGTGAGCTACGAACAACAACAACAACAACAATCGCAGGGCGTGTGCTATAACCGGAACTGTTAATTGTACACAGATGCGTGAAGTCTTTGACAAGCACACCGGCAGCGCCATTGAGCCGGACACGTGTCCGCACGATGTCGCCACACTGCTGAAGGAGTTCCTCAGGGATCTGCCCGAGCCGCTGCTCTGTAATCATTTGTACCAAGCATTTCTGAAAACCCAAAGTACGCAATTTCGATTCAATTGTTAAGTCTCAAAAACTTTTCGGTACGAACAATTCTGTTTGAGTGTATTTCGCAGAAATAAGAAATCGACGCTTGCAATTGGAGGGCATCTCTCATTTGGTAAAGCTTTTGCCGCCCACACACCGCGACACACTCTACGTGCTGCTGAAGTTCCTGGCGAAGGTTGCAGCCAGCTCAGACGATGTGCTGAGCAGCGATGGCAATGTTCAAGTAAGCGGCAACAAGATGGACAGCAACAATCTGGCCACAGTTTTTGCACCAAACATCCTGCGCACGTCGCGTCCAGTGAACGAGTCGACGCGGGAGCTTGACTCCAGCGAGAAGGAATCGATGAGCGATGCGATTAACGTAATCCGGTGAGTCACTTTACTCTTCGTTGTGATGATCTCTTTTGTCTTTTTACCTCGAACCCCTTTAATTCATAATCGACAAAGACAAAAAATCATTTCCTTCCGTTGAAGTAAAAAAACCCTTTTAGCCTGAAATAAACATGATTTCCACGTAATAGACTATCCACTCTATTACATTTGAACTGCTACCTTACCGTGTACATGGGTCAAAGCTAACTTAAAATTAGCTTGCTTCTTAATTTGAGTTAATATTTAATGATTAAACAATAAGGAGTCAAGTGTAAAGACGATACTCATAGGAAAACTGTATGTACTCGTAAATCAATTATCGAAGTGTTTTTTCTTCTACTAATTTATATCAAACTTGGCAGTGAAAGAAACCTTAACAAAATGGCTCATGGCTCAAAGTAACACAAACGCATCGAAAAGGTCTCGTTTGTGTAAGAATATGAAAATAGTTAATGTTTGATGTGCTCTTGCAAACGTTTTCCAACTTATTCTTGTTAGAAAATCCTTTTTATCCTTTTCACTACAATCTGCTTTCAAGGAAGTCCCATCTTTATGTTTTTCGCGATATGTCCGATTCTTCTAGAACTTTAGATTCAAGTCAAGCATTAATAAACAAAGCCTTTGTTTGCCCGATCGTTTCTATGAAAGCTATATGCTATAGTGGTCCGATCAAAATAATTCTGAGACATATCTAAGAAACTTCTGCCCTTAAATTTTTCCAATATGCTTAAAACTCTAAGATGATGAGTTTGCACTGCAGCAAACAGACAGATGGACGGACAGACGGACATGGTTATATGAACTCGTCTCGTCATGCTGATCAAGAATATATACACATCATATAGTCGGAGATGTTTCCTTCTCTGCGTTCCAAACTTCACCACAAAGTTATTATACTCTTTTTTCCAAGAGTAAAAAATACTTTAATCGAAATAATGTGAATCTTTTGCTATTACCTTGGAAAATACTTCCCCCTTCAGTGTCTGTAGATATGTATTCAATGGTTTGCAATATGCGTCGAGTATTGTCATGAAGCAAAACGATTTTGTCGTGCCCTTCGGTATATTCCTCCCATTTTTCCTGCTATGGAGGACTTTAACGCATCAGTTGTGCTCGGTAGCGATCTCCAGTGATGGTTTCAAATAATATAATATTAAGCCACACCCTGTTGATCCCACCAAATACAAAGGAGAAGCTTAACCGATCATTTAGGATCACTAAGGATTATCGTAATGAATCCTCTTTTCAACAACAGTAACATCGTAATAACGAAATCAACAACGACAAATTATTCGGTGACAAGAGCGCCCGCCATTGATTGCACTATGGCACAGCAATATTCCTTGGAGGCGTTAGAAATAACCCTTAACTATATAAGAAACAACAAAAACTATTCGGCGAAAATCTCTTAGTTCTTTCAGGTGCTTTCAGTCAAACACTTCTCGTAATTCCACGTTCAACTCAATCGTCTTAACAAATGTTACAAGATGTATCCGCTGGCAGATTCTCGAAACAATTGTTAGATATCGAAGATGGAAAAGTATCAGAATATGAAAATACTGAATGCACAAAACTGCCCAAAAATTTCTCCACAACAGTTGAAACCAAAAACGAACTAATGAATAGCGCACAATACTTAAACCTTCAATGTCCGGCAGGAAGACCAAATTTGCTGGTGATGACTTACGCTTGAAAATACAGATGCCGTTGCAAAGAGAAATGATATCATGCTAATCAATCGATTCAGTTTGCGATGAGAACGAAGCAGTAAATTATACAAACATGTTCTTGAACTCATTTGATTTTTCAGGGGTGTCTGAACACAATCTACGACTGAAAGAGGGATCACCAATTATTTCACTTAAAAATTCGGGAGCACCAAAACTGTGTATTGGAACAAGATTAATACCAGGAACTCCGATGATTCTAACAAACGTGCTAATTGAAGTCAATCGTGTTAAATTTCCAATTAGATTTTGATTTGCAATAACAGTAAATAAATCCCAAGACTAAACGATGCCTGCTTGCGGATTTGATTTAGGAGCACCCTGTTTTTCACATTGACAATTTTACGTGGCAGGCTCCCGAGTGGGCAAACTATCAATTTTACTTGTGTTAATTCAAGATGATTGTTGTAAGAAATTAATATAATTAGAAAGTGAAAAAAATGGCAGATAAATGGCGTTTGCCGGGTCAACTAGTAATTACATGGTAAATCATACTTCGACAGTAGACAACTCGAAGTTTGTAATCTTATCTAGGCAGTTCGAGTAAAAGTTGCTTCATTCAATGTATTTCCCTGTCCTTTCCTCAGGTATTGTTCAGCAAAAGTGTTTTTACCGGTATCCTTAAGACATATGAAAGTCGGAAGAATCGCTAGGCCTGAACTCAGTTGGCACGAGAACTCTTTTGCGAAGGAGCATGCTATGGTCATGTCCCGTAAGGCTAGCCAATTTGGGTTAGATCCATTCCGTAGAGTTAACCTTGGCCCAAAATATCGAGTCAATTACTTCAATAAGCATCTGGGAATGATCCGAACTGAAAGATAGTTCGGGTTCATGCCAACCGAGCAAGTCAGTTCGTACCGAACTGCAGCTCAAACATTGGGTTGGTTGGGTTGAACTTCAGTAACCAAAAGAACTTTTCCACTTGCAGAATTATGATTGACCATTTTGAGGACATCTTCAAAGTACCCGCTGAGCTGGTCGATGTGCTTTATTCGCATATGTTGGACGAACATCCCGAACATTTATTTGCTCTTTGCGAACAGCGCAGTACAGCTGGCAGAAGGCAAGTATCCCATGGTGATCGTCATCAACGCATGCATATTGAAGATCAAATAACCAATAGCTAACACGCAATTTGCTCAACTTTATTTGCGTTGTACTTAGCTCGGACGTTGAATATGAACCAGTGCCGGAAAAGCCTGCCAGGCGCATATATACCAGAGAGTCTGTAATGCACCAAAACGACGCCTCGAAAGCACCAGATGCGTTCGCCAACGGTTCGACGAGGGAGTCCAAACGGTGGGTGGCTCATGCGATTCCAGACTTACGTAGTTATTGTCAAACTGATTTCCAGTCATTCAGACGGCCACACACATGCCGCAGCGTCTAATGTACGCTATGACGATTACGGCTTACTGCAAGGCACGCCGTTGGATGGGAGACGGCAGTCGACGCCGATGCTGGTCGATAAAGGGGGCAGCATTTCCAGTGGTGGTGGTGGCGTGGTGTCGGCCAGCCTGCAAATAACAGTGCCCAAGCAAATATCAGCGATGTCATCGTCCCACACGGGTTCAGCTTATGATCCGAGCGATCTGGACGACGTTTTCATTGATGTGCCACAATCACCTGCGTGCGAGACCGAACGTTTGATGGAAGGATTCTACGAAAGTAAGTGCAAGGCAACATGATACTCTGTTCGATAGAAATATGATTTACCGCTTTGTCCAGCAGATGCAAATCAGCAGAGAACGCAGCAGCAGCAGCAGCAATCCGTCCAACGGAGCACAGATGCCAACACATTCCGGTCACGAAGATCGTCCCTGACACAAACGAATGCACCTCAGTCGGCGAACACTTCGCAGGCCAATCCAAACATTGTCGCCAAGCGAAACGAGCTCAAGCTGCCAAAGTCGATGCCGACAACGACGACAACGATGCCAAGTCACGACAACGAGCCAAAGGCGCCCACGAGCATTTCAAGCATCGGTGGCGCCATCTTGCGCTCAAAAACTGCCGATTTCGAGAAGATGTCAAGCAAAATGCAAGCAAAGCCCTCAGCAACTCAGCCAACGGCAATGGCAGCACCTGCCAGTGAGTTATCGCTTCGAATGCAGACCACTGGAGACACGTCATCGGCCAGCGCTGCCCAACGACAACATCTCTACAAGCGGCAGCAGCTCATACCCAGCGCCAAGCGATTCATTACAACGCCGGCGGACAGGAAGCAGAAATAGTCCCACTTCTGACTTATCCTCTCGATAAGCCAGAAAAGTGCAACAAATCAACATAACTTAAAATCGTTTTAAGCTTAAGGCCCAAGGATATGTGAAACTTGATAGTTTGTAAGTTCAATGCTAGTCAAAATGCGTCTTTTACTTTACCCTCTTTTTCGTCTTCTTTTTGTCATTATTATATGATATATGCATGTATGTAACACTTGTCAAAGTTTTTGTGATAAAATCCATTTCAAACAGTGTTATTTTGAACATCATTCCAGGTATAAGTTAATTTTTATCAAGTAAAAAGTGTTCGAAAATAATAAAAATAATCTCACATTAAACTTTTATGTGCTATGCTCGTACATATCTCCTCGATTTGTTTTAACTGAAGATCGAAGCCGGAACGAAATTTAAACGCGAATTGACTGCAATCCAAAATAAGTACACATTAGCGCCATGTACAATCTATTTAGTCTTAAATAAACGCCAGTAAGAAAATAGTCTTCGTCCTTGCGCTATATGCAACACTCTGTACTCGCTATATGTAATACTCTCGCTCGAATCTCACTTCTTTTTTTATAACATCCCACATACTAAAGGTACTGTACAGTATTATTCGATACTCAAATTTAGTGAACTGTCTTATCGCTGTACATTGTAAATTCCTGATTTAAGATAAAGTTGGCGGTCAATTTTTCGGTCCAAATAATTCCCATTTCTCAATAAGAGCCTTAGAGTGAAAGTTCACATCAATTCATACAGAAATAAAAAATGTGTTCATACCCTTTCTCGTCTTACTATGACAGAAGACTACTTAACTCCAACTGTAACCCTCTTAAAAACAAACAGTTTTTCTTTTGCTTTTTGTTTATATGTTTCTATTTTTTATTGTAAAAAACGCAATTTTTCTTTAACAATTTTTATTTTTTCTCCCACCCGTTTCGGCGATTTTTCCGCCTTCATCAGGGAATCAGGGAATCTGAACAAAAACATGATTTATATACATACATAAGTACAATATTTATCAAAAACCAGTGAGGGAACTATTTTCGGCTCTGCCGAAACTTATATACTCTAGCAAACGTTTGCCCAATTATTCTTATTAGAAAATCCTTTTTTAATTCACCAATGAGAATCATATACGTAGCCACGCCCATTTTCTAATGTGTCTTAAAAAAGGCAATGTAGTCAAACTTCACTACATTTTGCAATGTAGTATCTCGTCTGCTTACAGAGAAGTCTAATTTTTAAGTTTTTCGCTGTATGGGCGGTACCACGCCCTTATGTCCGATTCTTAAAAAACTTTGGATTCAGTCAGAACTCAGGCATTAATAAAAACACGTAATTGCAAAATTTGGTCTGTTTATATTCAAGAACAAAAAAGTTTTTCTAACAAAAACCTTCTTTTTTGCCGATCGTTCCTATGGAAGCTATATGCTATAGTGGTCCGATCGAAATAATCCTGAGATATACAATGATTGGACATATCTGAAGAACTTCTGTGTTTAAATTTTTTCGATATGCTTAAAACTCTAGGAGGAGTTTGCACTGAATCAGACAGACGAACAGACGGAAATGGTTATTTGAACTCGTCTCGTCGTGCTGATTAAGAATATGTATACTTTATATAGTCGGAGATGTCTCCTTCTCTGCATTGCAAACATCACGTCAAAGTTAATATACTCATTTTGCAAAAGTATAACAAATTGTCATACCTTATAACCACCCCTTTGTGGCTATCTTTATCTGTCTTTCAGTGTCGTCATAATTATTTGTATTATTGCACTCTTTGTTTTTGTTTGGCCCATAAAGTATATACTCTTGATCAGGACGACAAGACAAATTGATTAAGCGATGTCCATCCGTCCCACCAATGGTTCTCGGAAACCATAAGAGATAGAGACTTGAAATTTGGAGGATAGATTCGTGATGCTCGGCAACAGATCAAGGCTATAACTAGAACACCAGAAGCGCTAGAATCATTAAAGTTGGTAGGTAGACTCAATAACCCCACAATACCCCTCAAAAAGTGTTTTATTATTAATTACTAAATCTTCAAAACCATAAAAAGTTAGGACCAGTAAATACTTGTCCTTAAAACTGCACACCAGTAAATACCTGTTTATATTTTTGACTACCTCTCAAAGACCTAAAAAGATAAATTTTTGGTAAGTTCCACTTTTTTTTTACAAAAATTTGTATATCTCCACAACTATACAAAATACGAACCTGAAACTTTGTATGCAGACTCAATAAATGTACGTCTTTAAAACTGCATACCAAAACTTTACTCTTAATTACCCCTCAAATATTGTTTACTTTTCAAAGCTTATATCTCCACGTACGTAGACTAAGTATAAAAAACTCCTTAAGACTGCATACCAGAAATTATCCTTTTGTATTTTTAGTACCTCCAAAGGCCGGCAAACTTAAATTTTGGGTAAATTCGAGTTTATTTTTATTAAAATTGATATATCTCCACCACTATGAAATATACGTATGAAATTTTGTATGCAAAACACCCCTCCATTTCATGGCTTCCTTCTCAAAGACCCGCAAGCTGGAACTTTTCCTGAACACCATTTAAATGGGCGATGCCAAATATACAATTTTTTTAATTGGGACGTCACACCTCCTACCGTGTGTGCAGGGTATTATATGGTTGATTGTACTCAACTACACCGCCCTTACTAGTTCATTTTATTGTTTATTCTCGTCCGTTTGGTCTATGCCCTCTGTGCGATTATTGCTCTCTCCTCTCATTGTTGCATTCGTAATGTTATTTTCCAATGTCACCCGTGTTTTCCCTTCTTTTCTATGTCCCCCAAAAGGTAGGTGCGACAACTTGCATATTACATTTGTTTGTCAAATTTTGTAATTATGTATGTACATACATATGTAAATCACATTATTTCAATGTTCGGACTTCCTGATTAAGGAGGAAGAATTGTAAAGAAAAGATTTGTTTTTTACAATAAAATAATATATAGAAAAATCGGTCAAAGTATCCCGTTGAAAGTGCAAAGGCAAAAACTTAAATAAGGCCCAACAAGAAACGTTAAAAAGTTTTTCAAACAACCTTAAATTTGTTCATTTTTATAGAAGAAAAACGTGATTTATATTTCTGCTTATGTCACCTGTTTTTCAAAAAGTACCAATCTTTTTAATAACAAATGACAATGGGATTTTAATAATGCTAAAAGTAGAAGAGTGAAACTTGGCAGTTTATCTAATAAAAAACTTAACGTACAGAGCCATTACCACGCCCATTTTCTAGTTTGTGTTAATATGTCTAAAGTACTATTTAAGATCTTCTATCACGTCGGCTTACAGAGAATCCCGTGTTTAAGACTTTGTAATATAGAGAGGCATTAATAAAACTATGCCATAGCAAAGATTAGTTTGTTTATATTTAAGAACAAACATTTTTTTTCAAGAAAACACTTTTTTAACCGGTTGTTCATATTAAGCTATATGCCTAGTGATCTGATTAAAATAGTTTGGATATATACAATGCCTGGACATATACAAATAATTCATGTGCTTATATGATTTCGATATCTTGAAAAATCTGTGCAGTGATTGTGCAGGAACAGATAGACAGTCGGACAGAGAGACATGGCTATATAAACTCGTCTTGTCGTGCTGATCAAGAATGCATATACTGAATATGACATATATTTGAAGCTTCTGGTTGCCAGCTCCAATGATTTTCAGTAATAACCCTAAAGGCTCTTTGCAACATTTTAAATCGGTAGCTCGCAAACTTTGGGAGAAGTGTACATCCACAAACACAAACTGATATGTTATATTCGACTCGTCGAGCTCATCAAGAATATTTCTATTTCATATGATCGGTGATGCCTCCTTCTTCTTTATAATAAGTTACAATACCTTTCACTGTGTAAAGAATATGACATGTTCTTTTCAAGGATCTATATGCTTCTTGAAAGAGTATCTTTTGAGCTTTCCAACAATCCCCTATTCATAGATGATATGATGATGTTATTCTAGGATAAGCAATTACAATCAATGCACCATGTAAATTATAAAGTAACATGAATGGACTTTTTGAAAAAAATAGTCAACTTCTAAATGGGTCGCGGTCCGAATTTGAGATAATGTGGTAAAAACAAGGTTGTATATTTCCGTCCTTGAAAGGATTTCAAGAACATTTTGTTTTAAATAAGAAAAAAATAAATAAAAATTTCGTTCTCAAGAACATTATTGAAGATATCTACAAGTCATCTGAAAGCTCACAAGCAAGACAAGGTTAGACACTTTGATTTTTTCTTTCCAATTTAGATTCGATGTTCCTTTTGGAATAAAACTATGATCTCTTTCTTAATGTTCCAACAGTGCTGGTTTTACATTTCTGACCAGTAAACTTAAAGCCAGCACTGTTAATTTGTGTTTTTTATTTTTTCCAATAATTTTTTGTTCACATTTCGTTATACAATTTGCTACAAATATTCAAAGCGCTTGAACGTTTACAGTTTTATGTAACATATTTGCACATAAAGTATTAAACCTTTTTCATTCCAAATTACATAAGTACATACATATTTGTTACTATAATTGATTTCGTTTTAAATTATAATTCACAGCCAATTCCAGAACTTGCTTAATAACATGACCATTATACATATACTCGTATGTATATATGTATATATGTATATATATATTGAATAAATTAGTTGCATGTCTGTCCATCGTCTCTTACTTCGCACTTATGGTGAAACATGCAACATGAATTGCATCTATGTTTGTATATATGTGTGTATATTATTATGTGTCTTTACAGTTTGTTAGTATAATATTGTTACTGGAAGCTCTACGAAGCGCTTAACACGAATTCCCTTCGAAGCCTCTAAGCACCTGACCGCGTCCGTAGACGCATCTCCGGTAGTCACAACGCCAATTTGGTGCTCCAACGACAGTCTGACCAAGACTTTCTTGAAGGCCAATCGCCGTTCACTACCTTTCTTCTTCCTGCATTTATATTATTTGTGTTTTGCCATATTCATTTCCTCACTTGCTTATTACTTTTGTATAATTTGCCAAGTCAATTCACAAACGTAAATGTCTAATATATAAATATGGAATATGGAACCTCTGCTTATCGACTTATCGCCTAATGACTAACTAAGTGTATAGCATATACAGGGTTTTTCAAATTTTATTGTTTTGGAAAAAAACGACGACCAGTACATGACCAACAGGCAACGAACTTTTGAATTTTCTTATTGGGCTACAAACTTTTCCGTTAACAGGGCGTAGTCAGTACTTCACAAAAAAGAAAGGGTCCGTACCAGCGATGGCGCACAGTGCCCAATCGATCTATTACTGTTACTGTTCCCAAAGTTCTTAATCAGATTTTATTAAAATTTTGATTAAGCAAAAATGTGCAAAGGCTCTCCCCCTACCAAATTCCCATGACTACACCCTCCATCCCACCCTTCCTGACATAATACTGTAATGAGAAAATTGTCTGTATAAAAATTTAATTTTTATGATGAAAATTCGAAAGTTCATTGTCGTTAGAGCTCAAAATTTGGTTAATTTGGATTTAAAGAACCTTAAAAGAAAGGACTGCCAATAAACTTCGTTTATGTACGGAAATCTGCGCAAATTGTTAAGTGTTATTTATATAAGGAACAATGTACCTTCTTTCTGCGTTAACTTTTGTCTAAATGTAACATCCCAACTAACTTTCTAAGGCTAAACCTTGTCTTTTCGTTAATCTCTTATATAAAAATTATTGTGTATATTGTATGATCTAAAGTTTTGTTCATTATCAGACCTGTTGAGCAGTTGACTTAGTTTATATTACTTGACTAGCTTATAAATAAACCAAATAATACATATTAATTTCTCGTTTGCTAAAAACCGTATCCTTGACCATTTTTAGGTTCTTAGCTCATCAGAAATTATTTGTACATGCATACAAAGTGCGTCATATTAGGCAAACGACCCATGACTCGGTGATCTTACGACTCTAAACTCTCACCATTCACACTGAGTCACAAGGCTTACAGAGTCATAGTTAGAAGCTTCAGCATGTGACTCGTTCTTGCTTTTAGCGATTCTCATCTCCAGCAGCTCGACCCAGCCGTCTGAGTATTATTTCTTGTGATTATTTGTGACTGGCGTGAGAATGTGAGCTTGTTCGTTTTTGACTCTTACTGAGCGCTAGTCTGCCGTAAGTGCTGCTTAGCTTTAATATACTTAGCCGTATTTAATACAGTTGCTTGCTTTGTCTAATATGGTGCACCCTGTATGCGCTGACTTAATGCTAATTTGTTGGTCAACAGGCCACATGATGGCTAAAAAAAAGCTATGGTAACATAATTATTATGACTTTTGTGAATTCTTGTGTATTATAGTATTATAAGTAACTCCCTTGATCGAAGTTCGTTAATTAATATAGCAGTTCATTCTTGTACAATATAATAAAATAGTAGAATATTTACTATAATAGTTTGTTGTTTTGTTTTTTGTTTATATATTTACCCATTAAGCCTAATATTGTCATTTGTCTAATTGTAAGTATGCTTGTCTCCCATTCAGGCCCCCACTGCTACAGGTGGGGCTGAGAGACAATTAATGTACGCGTATTAGGGCTAAGTACAAAATTCATTCAAATTCATTTCGAAAGTCTCTTCGATTCACACCAAAACGTACAAAACTATAAACGAATTTGTGTGTGGGCCGAGGCAACAATCTAGAAGCACACCAGGCGCTGAACGTGGATATTTCAGTATAAGTTGCTATCATTAGAGCAAGAGCAAAGTGTGTATGTCTTTGTATATTTACATGCAAGTAATGCTTATAAGTAATTAAATATATAGCCAAGCTAGCCAGCCTAGTGAAAACAGTTCATAAACTTTATACGCCAATTAGGATCACGAAACGTAGTCACGACTTGTAAGGTATTCATCACTATAACGTCCCGCTGCTGAAAAATTAAAAATATTTTACTTGAAACTCACTTGAAAACAACTAAAATCTTTAGAGTATGCCCTCAAATTGCGTGAGATAATATTAGGGGAAGTTATGGTTCCAGGTCATCATTTTTGGAACAATATCTTCCATAGTTTATGGACGTCCCTTTATATACTCATATACATAGAGAGCTAGTAAAACACTGTTGGACATCACAAATGGCTTCAATCCTCTTTGCCTTGGAATTCGGATATCGATTCATACCTCCTTGTAGAGAGCTTGAGAAACTCAGTTCGATGCCCCTCCCATGTCATCGGTTCTTTACGTCTTCGCCTCGAATGATTTGAAGCCTGTAAGCTTCTTCGAACTCAGACCAAATCGTAGTTTAGAAAATATCAGATCCACAATGGACATGACTAACTCAACTGCTCTATCCATGATGATTAAGACTTCTCTCTGAGTTCCTTATGTTTTGTTGAACTTCAACGTAAAATAAGAAGTTACGACTTTCGTCGTTCCTAGTAATGCAAAGTAGCAGCAGCTTAACACGGACTAACAATTTCAGTTGCAGTCTTATTAAAATAAACTAGTCTGTCACGCAAGCAGACAGTAATGGCTGCATCTGAATGCCTTCCCCTGCATATCGACACAGACTTATATGATATACTTACAATCTTCCATCAGAATAACCTGTGTGCCTTCAGCGTTTGTACTTGAAACAGAATGTGAAATCATGTTAAAATCATCCTCTGTTAGAAATGGCGAGTTCCAGCGTGATCGGGCCGAAGTGCGATGAGCGGCGGATGTCACCACCGCCGGTGTCGAGTACAGACTGAGATTCGTTGGACTAATCACGCCCGACATGGTCGAAATGGCGCTCGTGTAGCCAAGTAGCTGCAAGGAGAACCGCACAGGGTCAAGCAACGACAGATGCGTTTTGAATGCGGTTGAATACTTACCGGCGTTGTCTGAGTGTGGAAATGATTGAAGTATTCACGGCTGTTTGACACCGGGTACGACGACTGAGTAGCAATGCGTGTGAGTGAGCTCGGCAGGGGCACGTGTGTCTGAGTCTGAGTCTGCGTTTGGGGTTTGCGCGTGGCGTCGATCTGCGGCTGAGGACTCAACTGAGACTGCGACGAGTGGGTCGGCGGCGATGAGGCTACGACCAGCTCCGAGCTGCTGTTGCTGTTACTGGGCTCGTTGATGGCGGCGGCTGCTGTGTTTCCACTGCCAGTGCCATCATTGCCGTCAGCGTTGTCTTTGCTTCCGCTCAGCTGCTGGTCATTGTTGTTGTTGGCGCTTGAGGGCGAAGCACATGTTGCGGGCGGAGAGCTCATCAGCGGCATGGCCAGTTCGCTGCTCGTGCGTATGATCGCCACTGGCCGCGCCATCGGCGGCAGCGGAGGTGGCGGGAGCATGGCATTGGCACTGTATTGCTGATAGTGTGCGGCGACAGCAGCCGTGGCCGAGGCGGCCGTCAGCTTTGAGTTGCGCAGTTGTTGTTGCAGCTGGAAGTGCGATGAGGCGTGTGGGTGTACGTGGTGATGCGCTGGGTGCTCGTGCGTGTGTAGCGCATGAGCATGTGCATGTGCATGCTCATGACTCTCGTGGCTAAGTGGGCCTGGGCCGGCCGTGTCCTGACAAACATAAGTGACGAAGTCCGACATTTCGTGGCTGTTGACCGACCCCTCGGCTTGGTACTTTTCATGCAACTGCTGCTGCTGTTGCTGCGCATGATGTTGTTGTTGTTGCTGTTGTTGATGGTGGTGCTGCACATGCGCCTGCTGCTGAGCATCGCTAGGATCCACAGCGACGCCGCCAGTGGGACTGTTGCGTTGTGGGTAGTAGAGCGCGCTGACGGGACTCACCGAGTTCGAAACTAAGGCTGCGGAGTTGTGTTGAAGGAGATCTGCGAAATGCATTCGATTCAAGTGAGGTGATTCGATTTCAGCTGAGCTGGGCTGAGCGTAACTCACCTTCGTTTGAGCGCAGCTGACTCATGCTCAAGAGCGTGCGGTTCGCTGCCGATGTGTAGCGGTGCAATGGCATGTCAGGTATGGTTGAAATGCTCCCGGCGTTGCTGTCGCTTGAACGCAGTATGACCGAGAACCCGTTCACCGAACTGAGTGCGCCGCCGGTGCTCACATTGACACTCGCTGGCGGCGTTGTGCACGGATCGATTTTGCAGGAGTTGCCGCCGGCCGTCTCCGTTTGCGAGCGCACCAGTGGGGAGCTGGTCAAGTGCATGCTCCGCGGATCCACAAAGTCGACTGAAAGCAACAAGACATGCCAGGCACGTTCGTTCAAAGACGTTCAAGCTTTACTTACTGCTGTATGCGCCGGGCACGATGCCGTTCTGCGGCGTCAAATTGCCCACGGCCGTGAGTTGCGTAGGCGCCGTTAGCTGATATGTGTTGCATTCGTAGGCGCCGCCGGTGTTCTCCATTTTGATGGCGCTCACGTTTGCCGGCAACATGTTGTTACTCGCCTCGTCTAAAATCGATGCTGGAAACACAAAGAAAATGCCCAAGCAAACATAAAGAAGCATCCATGAGTTGCTCAACACAACAACATATTGCTGCGAGACCCTAACACAAACCGAATCCGACCCCTTTTAACATTCTTGAATCTTTCAAACCACTCCGCAAACCAGAACCTCGAAACGTTAGGAGAGGCTCAGTCAAGAAAGAAAGTACTCGATCACTTCGCTTCTGGCTCTTCTAAGCTGGGTTCAAGTCGAAGTGAAACCGGGTCGGAGCATGTTTAAAGGGGTTCGAATGTGCTTCGAGACATGTTTCGAGTGTGTTAGGTTTGCGGCTTGCCAAGAAGTCTTAGAGCGGTCTTTGTTGCCTAACGCGCTTACCCACCTTTTGACAGCTTCCACAGCTCTTGAGATGAGAAAACGCCCGTGGCCAAGATGATGTCGTTGCAGACGACACCGTTGTATGGATTGTGTGTGAACGCCTTTGCTTTGACTTCGTCAGCGGCGTGCTTCTTCTTGCTATCATTCAAGTTGTTCGCGCCACGTTCGTTACTGTAGAGCATTGTGCTCCCCGCCGACGAAGGCACTGGTGTTACGTTACCCAGCGACGAAGTCGGGCTGAGCAGAGGACTGTGCGTGTTTATGAAATTGGCCAGGTACAAGTCGAGCTCGCGGACCGAGACGTTGATGTGATAGGGATTGACACAGAGGCCGGGATGTATGCACTCCGGGTTCTTTTCCAAACGTTCGCCGTCGGTGCTCTCTAGCGGTATGGCCTTGAACAGTATGACCATGACAAGATCGAGCCGCCAGACCTTGTCCGCCTGGCGCAGACAATCGATGCGACGCATTTTGCCCTTTTGATCGGGATTGGACAGGACACATATTGACTTGCGCTTGCCGGTAATCGACTGCACGAAGTCCTCGCGACTCTCCTGTGTTATGTCCTTGCGCAGCTTGCCCAGCAGCCGTGACGCCCACTTCTGTTTCACCTCAGCCTTTTCGTTCTATAACCAAGACACATGAGACGTATGTTTGTTCGTGCTGCTGTGCCTCTGCTCGGTGTTGCTTACCTGTAGTTCGTCCTTGCAATGACGCTCCTCTTCCAGAGACATGCGCTTCTCATGTTTCTTGTAGTATTTTCGTTTGGCAGCTTGTAAGTTGAACCAAGAGTATGAAAATGATTTGACGTACGGTAAAAGCGCCTCGATGAAGGGATGAAACTCATCCTGTATGTGCACACATGTCAGATAAAAGATACAGTTCACACTCATTAATATTGCAAAGTGCAAATATCGCTCATTATTAAAGGAACGTTTAAGACACCGAAAAATACACTAAAATGCATGAGGAATATTAAAATGTTTATCTAAATAAGTACACACATCAAAAAACATCAGTTTACAAGCAGTTTACACAACAAATTTCTTAAATCAAAACATTTGCCAATCAAAAGGAACATGTACAGAAAAACCAACCAACACAAATCATAATAATAAAAAACAAATCAAAATCACATTTATTGGCATTAAGTGATTCGCAATGCACAGAATCCGGAACAACAAACATCCAAAAATCCATTAATCCATCAATACATACAGAAATACAAATATGTATACGAAAGTATTTCACACTTGTTAGCCTTGAGAACCTATACACGGTGAGCCGTAGGTTGCCATTTAACACAAAAATCGCTTAGTTTCGTTAAAGGCGTCAATTAAAAATAATAATATTAATAAAGGAGTCAACAATATTACACAGCGCTGCACACGACATACAATAGTCTAGCATTCAAACTTTAAGTCTTCATGTTGAATTTGCATTTCTTGTCTTCTTTGAATGTTAGACTGTTGTATGTATTTTGCGGCCTGCTGTAACATAGCTTGGCTTAATAATTATCTTTCTGCTTAAAGGAAACCCGTTCGCGTTCTATACTTTTGCAAGAGTCTATTCATTTTTGCATGTTAAAAGTCGTAAATAATAAATACATTCTTGATTAGCACGAGGAGACTAGTTTAGAAAGCAACGTCCGTCCGTCTCAATGCGTGTTCATCGCAGAGTTGAAAGTTATGGAGAAAACTTAACTGCATAAATTGATAGTACAATATGTTTGGTATTATATATACTATAACTATACTATAAACAAGTCAAACAGAGTATAAGTGAATGTTCTGTTAGATTTCATTTCGAAACCTCGTAAAATTTCGTAGCGTATTTCAAGGATCCTAGGAAACAATGTCCATTAAGTAAAAATAATTTGAAAATAGTAATGTACATTACATTAACGATGTATTTTTGCTATTAGAAATCATTGGCCGAAACGAGAGACCTTTTATCGAAACAGATGGTTGAAGAATCCCAAAAAAACTAGCCCTTCTGAAAGATTCAAAATCATGAGCTTTTCTTTGCTCTATTAAAAGACGTTACTTCAAACGACTTCGGCGTATCTTTTATCCATGATTTGTTAAATGAAATACTATGTCCAACGAAACGTTGGGTGGACCGTCTCCTTAATTCTTATGTTTGTCTAAATTGTATCTGCAGTTGAACCTAGTACGTACACCAAGCGCTTACAATATTTCATAGCCGATTCGGAAGGATTTGCTGCCAGTGCTGTGTATGATATGCGATGGCTTGTTTGCTTACACATTATGAGCTGTTTACGAATTTTGGCAAACACACCTAACAGTTGAGGGAACAACAACATGTGTAAATTATAATATCTTAGAAACTGGAGATCCCTTCTCAACTGAGCGAATAAACGGCAAACGCAAGAATCGAAATATCGCCAAATGCGAAACGAGCCAAGAGTCAAATATCAACTTTGTGCTTGCTAAAGTGGAGCCTGGGGGAGCACCAACGACAGGACGTTTGAGGACTTCTCTTTCAACTAGAGCTCAGTGAAGTAAACAAAAAACGACAAAAACATAATATTCGCGGGAAACACACATCGGTAATATAGCATTGCGTGAGTAAACCAAACAACTACGATTTTTGTTTAACTAAAGTGCTTTAAAAGCTTAGATTTATATAAACACATTATATATTTCAGCAGTGCCGAAGCTTTGTTGCTGCCACAAAGAGTGCATCCGTCGAGTGGCTTCAGTTGTATGTTTGCGACCAACGGAGTCCAATGGCACATTAAGAACACGCCACTGAACGTAACTGAATAAAGACGATTGCATCTTATCAAATGCTGTCCCACTGACCACTGATCGTATACGCAACGCCGCCCTGTCGTATACTTGATTAAATGCTTTCATAGCGTCAAGTATACACGTGCCACAAGTTGCATGCTAGACTGACGTATGTGCTGTGTACATCCGTACGACATAGACCCAACCAGTACTTAAAGCCAAAAGTTGCATTTTATCCAGACTGAAAGACAGATTTAGATCCGTTATAAACGAACGACCGGACAAGGCAGTAGAAGCTCAATTTTTGGTCGACGCCGCGCACTCTTTGCGGCATTTAAATGTTAAAGGCAAACAATACAATATTCAATTACGATGTAAGACCACAGAAATTATTATATTTGTTTTGATTTATGTTTTTTGTTTATTAGTTTGTTAGTTTGTTAGTTTGTTTAGTTTGTACGTTGTGTGTGTAGTTATTATATTAATTTTTGTTTTTGGTTAATGAACGGACACTGACAGTTACACATAAAGAAATATAGTTTGAAAATGAAAAACACAAGAAAAGAAAAGAGAAACAAACAAGACACACCGAGAATCGTTATGAATAAAAACAATACTATTAATTGGTTAGTTACATTTTGTGGTTAACTGCACTTTTCAACTTCAATTCAATGAATTAAATTTTTTGTTTTAATTTGAGATATGATCGAAATGCGAAATCGATATCGATATCCTAATTATCCGCAGCGCAATTTCATACCTAATGATAATAACTCTTTTTTAGTACTGTGAACTTAGTTAAGTAGCCTCAGATTGCACACTGAACCAAATCATGCTCCCAAACAGTCGGCCAACGTTTAAAGATCCGAGTACTCGGGATAAGATATAATAAATCTGAAGAGCAAAAAGTCAAGTCGCGCCCGGCAAGTCCCAAAGCGGGGAACCGTATTCAAAAGTAAGCGAGTTGAACAATTGAAGACATCGTGTTAAGCAGATAATAGTCTCAAGTAAAATACATTGTACCGTTATGCGTGAGCCGACTGAGCTTGTTCGAAATGCAAGCGTGAGATTCTGAATCCGATCACGCTTGACCGAAGTCTTGTTTTGGTCCAGTGTGCCCAATGAGCAGCTGTACGTGGCATATTTACCTGTCCGGAGGACGATGTTTGCAGATAGGAAGACACGTCCGTTTCGATCATACAGCTTCTTAATGTGTCAGGTATGAACATGCCTTTGTGCCAAGGCTCACACAGACATTTACTGCACCCGCGCGCACCCTTTGGCCTTCGGCAGTTGTCAGGGGAGGCACGTTGCGAGCTACTGTTGTTGTGATTGTTATTGGTATTGCTTTAACACAGCAACACAGGCTAAAGATGAGCTTCCATTTAAATAAATTCGAATACATGTCTTAAGTTAAATTTGCTTACGTTTGATTTTGCAGCTTTGTTGTTGTTGTTGTTGTTGCTTTGTCGTAATAGAAATTTCGTTTGATAGTGGCAAGAAGTAAGAGGCGTGGAAACCAGTGTGCACAAACATCCTTTTAGCATGTCAATTGTGTTGAATCAGAATCAGAATCGGAATCGGAATACAAAAACAATAAGGAAAAAACCAACAAACAAACAATTTGTTTCAACTGCAAGAGAAATGCATTCATTAATTAAATATGCGAAATAAAGCTTGAGAAGGGAGGAGATGAGGGACGCAGGAGCAGACGCTTGTCTGCTTACACAAACCCAATTGATTGCCGCCAGAGGGCGCCAACAACAATGCTTGTCAACGACTAAATGCACACCCAAGTTTTTGTTGTTTTTCTCTTCTTTTTTTCGAAAAGGAGACAAGGAAACACGTGTCTTTTCTGTTGTTTTTTCTTTCTTACACAGCTTGTTTCATGATTTGCTTAAATTAGAAGAACATTTATGTATAATATTGTTTCGGGTTTTTGAATTTAACTAACAAGTTTAATAACGCGCTGCGCCACTTTTTTATGTTACACAATCATGTCACCGAAAATTCGCATAAAAACAAAAATATATTCGAACAAATACACAAACAGCATCACATACATATATAAATATAGCCGAACACTTGAAATAAAGAGACGGCGACATGAGCACACGGACATGGGCGCGCTCTCTCATTACGTGTGGGAGCGCACAGGCTGCCTTAAAGTGCATAACGTACGCGAGATGACAAGACCAAAGCAGATGACAAAGCGAGATGACAAGTACAAGCAGACCGTTAAAATAGTCGGAAGCAATTATGTATGTGTGTGTGTGTGTGTGTGTGGCATTAGATGCTTGCCATGTTTATATTTACCCGAAAAAGTATCAACAGACGGACAGACAATGCAGACAAACCGTTAGACAGAAAGACATAAAACGTATACGGCGGGGGCCATTTCACACACACACACACACACACAAACACACACTGACAGAGTGGCGCAATTATATATAGCTCAAGTCTCAATGCGGACGTTTTGTGTGTATGTGTGTGTGTGTGTGTGTATGACTTTACTGTCACCACAGACACTTTCTTTTTGCCGTTAGATTTATTAATTTTCTGCATACCTTGCACAACATTTCGGTAATTTCGAACTCAAAATGTTGTTTAATTTATTTAATTATTGATTTTTCATCAACATGATTAATATTGTTGTTGTTTCGCGTACATATTTATTATAGTTTTTTTGTTTTTGAGATTTGATTAAAAGAAACTGTGTGTGTGTTTTGGTTATTGGAAATTTCAACAAAATTAAACGGAAACCGATGCGAAGTACAAAACAGAAAGCAAGAGACTAAAATGGAAAATTCGCATAAACTCTCCTACTAAGAAGGAGCGCGCAACACATCGACCGCCCGAACTGACGAGCTGACGAGCGTTCGCGCTTTCGCTCTCTCTTTCTCTCGTTCGTTTGTTTCCATTTTCATTTATTTGAGGCTTCTTGACTGTTGTCTGCACAGACGTTGAGTTTTCTCAAAGTCACGCAGCAGCGCCGCTGTACGAGTAGACGAGAGTGTTGTAGAGCGCAATGAGCACAATGGCCTACAGTGGCGGACCAAACCAAGTGCATTTCTCATTAAAATTCTTGACGCGCGCGCATATGTTGAAAACGACCAAGACGCCAATTATTTCACAACAACGAGCAACAACTACTAATGTCAGCCTACAAGAAACGCAATATTTCGAATAGGAATTTCGACTTTTGGCATAGAACACACTCAGCAAATACGCGACGAGCAGCGCGTACGGTCTCAACCATCAAAGGGTCCACAGTGGACCTGTTGCACATTTCATTCGTCTATCATTTCCCGAAAAAAGCAATACTCAATACGCTTATGTTGCTAGCACATTGTAGCCACTTTAAGCATTTCACCGTCAAAGCCAACTGCCGACATGGTAAGGCAGTGGTGATAATACACGAAGCAGTGCGGATATTGCACAAAGCAGTGTTTATGTTGTGGCAGCTTTGGTAAGACAGTGTGCGAATTTTCATAATACAGTGTTGATAACTATTATTAAAATTCCCTTCAAACAATTTAAATATTAGACTGACGAATGTAGTATATATTACTGAACAGCATAGCAGTAGTTAATATTGTTTTCTTTTTGCCATTCAAAACAATCTCACCTGCAACCAAATCAAACAAGTGCTAAGCTAGACTGCCTTATCTGTTGTGCGACACCATGCAGCATAGGAGTATTTAATATATTTGTTTCTTCAACTTGAAATTAAAGCTTATTAAGTGACATTGCATCCGTTTTATGCGATTAACTTTCTTAAATAGAATGTAAATGTTGTAATTTAAAAAATAAAAACGGAAAGTAATACTCTTCTCTTGCAATAACTTTCCCAATAAGAATCATATGAGTTTTTAAAGAAAAAGGGGCGTAAGAACACAATGCAATCACACTACACTACGTTTTGCGATCTTCTATCTCGTCTGCTTACAGAGAAATCCCATTTTTTAGTTTTTCTCTATATGGGCGGTGCTACGCCCTTATGTCCGATTCCTATAGAACTTTAGAATATAGTCAAGGATTAATAAAAACACGTAATTGCATAGTTTCATCTGTTTATACTTAAGGACACAAAAGTTTCTCTAACAAAAACAATATATTTTACCGTTTGGTAATATGGGAGCTATATGCTACAGTCGACCGGTCTTCACCAATCTCGCAGAGTGTCTTTATTGGCTTCCAAGATGATCTTGTGCAAAAAATTGAGGTGATAGCTTTAAAATCAAAGCGTTCTATTAGCAAAAAACCTCATTTTTGACCGATCGTTCCCTTGGCAGCCATATTCTATAGTAATCCGATCAAGCTATGTTCATATACAAACTGCTGCAAGGATAAGCAAATGGTCTGCGTTTAAATTTTTTCGATATCGTCAAAACTGAGCGATCAGTTGATGTTGAAACAGATAGACGGACACACGGACATGGTCCTGATTGAGAATATATATACTTCATATCATAGAGCATTAATATAACTATATTATTGATACTCTCTGGAAAATGCCTTAGTCTCTGCGTGCCAATCTTCATGACAAAGTTAATATACTCTTTGCCGCCCATGGGGCAAAGCGTTCGCGTTCGAGGAAGAAGAAGCACGGAACACAAATGTTCCGGTCAGATTTCTGTCCTCTTTGGAACTTGTTGTACCTAAACCACGAGTTCCTTCGGCAAAGCTTTTTTAACTTCGTTATGTATTTTGTATATAAATTAATAAAAGCATTGCGTCTCCAAGCAAAGAAATATTAAAACTAGTAAGGGCGGTATAGTTGAGTATACTCAACCATATAATATCCTGCACATACCCTCACCCATTTAAATGGTGTTCCAAATATAAAAAAAATCAGTCAAAAGTGAGGAATTTTCGAAAAATTCGAGTTTGTTGATCTCTGTGGGGGGAAGACATGAAATAAAGGGGTGTTTTTCGGTATGCAGTTAAAAAGACGTATATTAACTGAACCTGCATACAAAATTTCAGACATGTATATTTCATAGTTGTGGAGATATACATATTTTAATAAAAATAAACTGGAATTTACCCAAAATTTAAGTTTGCGGGCCTTTAATGAGTAGTCAAAATACAAAATGGTATTTTCTGGTATGCAGGCTTATGAAGTTATAAATACTTTGTCTACTCATTAAATTTCAGGTCCGTACCTTCAACAATTTCGGAGATGTAGGCTTTGACATACCAACACTATTTGAGGGGTAATAAAGGGTAAGGGGGAAAAATTTAGTATGCAGTTTTAAAGACATACATTTCCTTAATCTGCATACAAAGTTTTAGGTTCATATCTATTATAGTTGTGGAGATATACAAAAGTGAAAATTACAAAAAATTTAAGTTTGAGGGTCTTTGAGGGGTAGTCCTAAATTCAGAGGGGTATTTTCTGGTATGCAGTCTTAAGGATATGTATTTATTGAGTGTACACACAAAATTTGAGGTTCGTACCTTTCATGGTTTTGAAGATATCGTAATTAACAATAAAACACTTTTTGAGGGGTAATTAAGGGGTGGGGGGAAATTGTAATATGCAGTTTTATAAAAATTAACATTCTTAGTCTACATACCAAATTTCATAGTTCTAGCCTTTCTGGTGTTCAAGTTATAGCCTTTTCAAAAAGTGGGCGTAGCTGGTTGGGCGGGAAGGAGTGGGCGTGGCTCAAAACCGTTCAAACTTGATCTGCTGCCGAGCATCACGAGTCTATCCTCCAAATCTCAAGTCTCTATCTTTTATAGTTTCCGAGAACCATTGGTGAGGACGGACGGACGGACATGGCTTAATCAATTTGTCTTGTCGTCCTGATCGAGAATATATATACTTTATAGGGTCCCCCTCCCCTCCTTCTCTGCGTTACATACATTTCGGCCAAACAAACACAATATACCCTGGTACAGTATGTACAGGGTATAAAAATCAAGAAGGAAAAATTACAGAAATTCTGAATAACAATGGCTGCACTTCTTTTCCTCTCTAAGAGAAGTTTTTGGCTCTTACCGAAAGTTCGCTAGTGTTAAGGGAAAAGTCCGGTTAACAGTAAGAGAAATTCCACTGTTGCTCTATTTTCAGCTCACTTTTTCCAAAAATCGTCTTGTATCGTCTGGGACATAGGGCACTTCAATGTGGAAGCAAAACAAAAACCCCGGCGTGATTTTCAGCCTATCGTACGTTAAGAGTACATTTTCTCGCTTAAATAGGAGTTACCTCACGGTTTCACAACCCACTTCTGTCAACAGTGTAATGCCGCATGTGCCACTAAGATACACGCAATCTTGGAGCAAATTTAACTTCAAGAATCAGTCGACGGAAGACTATGGTTGAGAAAGGTTGTCCGCACGGCTGTTGACCGCATCCGACCTCCTTTCAATGCAGAATTTGTTCAAAATCATGTGTGAAATTGAAGAATATTTTTGATTTGTTAAAATGGCGTTTAACATTTTTAAAGTTCATTCTCAGACTACTTTTAGACAAAATAAACTAAATTTCAAGTTAATGATAGCACGAATTTTATAAATTTCCCACAATTGGTGTGTGCTAAATGCAAGTAATCTACAAAAGCAAAACTACTCTTTACAAGAAGGGCCCATTCCGATAAATTTGCCACGGGCCCCAGATGGTATAGTGACGCCCCTGTTGCATGGGCAAAGTAAATGTTTGGTCATTTGTTGCCTTGTCTTTTATTTATAACAAATCTTTACGCGAAACAAGTTGCGTCGTGTTTTAAATAGCTTAAAATCGAAATTATTGCTTGAACAAAATATTTGAAAAATAATACTGTTTTGGCAGCGGTTCGCACAAGTCCGTTGAGCAACAAGCAAGCGCATAGAAGAAATGCATTCAATGACTGCGATTTTCAACTTCTTCGTCATCGGCGCTCTTGCACTGCTAAGCCACCAAGGTTGCGCAACGCGCCACCAGCACCAGCAGCGCTTTAGTGAGAGTTTTACACAACAACAACAACAGCCACAGCAACAACATCAGCAACATGAATTTACAGTCATGCATGGCGCGAAGCCGACGAAGACGAGAGCGGCGGTGGCGGGGCGCATTGACAGAACTGGATTTGAGACCATTAATGAATGGAAATACTTAGATTTTGATTACCCAAGCTATGAGCAACGCAAAGCGGCAATCGCCTCGCGGTAAGCGACCTTCACAACAACGACTATCACACACACACACACACACACACACACATAGACAAACACACTCACTCAATTTGTATTTCAATAAAATTTGTAGCGCTTTTGTGCCGATGAATAATTTGCCATTGGGCATCGATGTCTATAACAATCGCATATTCATCAGCACGCCGCGCTGGAAAGATGGCGTTCCCGCCAGCTTCAGCACCTTGCCGTATCCGCCGCAGGAACGTAGCCCCGCGTTGCAGCCCTACCCGAGCTGGGCGTCGCATGGCGATCCCTATCAGCCCGACTGCGCAAAGTTGATCTCAGTCTACCGCACATCGATTGACAAGTGCGGCCGCCTGTGGCTCATTGACTCGGGCATTGTCAATGCCACGGTGAATCTCAACCAGATTTGCCCACCGAAAATCGTCTGCTTTGATTTGTCGAACGATCAAATGCTCGTCAATTATGAACTGCCGCCCGAACAAGTCAAACAGGACTCGTTGCACTCGAATATCTTGGCCGATGTGCGCGATGACTGCGCCGACGCGCATGTCTACGTCACCGACGTCTGGCGCTTCGGCATCGTCGTCTACAGTCTCGCGAAAAATCGCAGCTGGCGCGTCACCAACTACAACTTCTCGCCGTCGCCGAACGCCGCCGACTTCAATGTCTACGGCCTCAACTTTCAATGGCTGGACGGCGTTTTCGGCATGAGCTTATCGCCGCGCGACAATTTGCTGTACTTTCATCCTATGGCGAGCTACAAGGTCAGTGCATATACTCTTGCTCACACACTCTCTTAGTGTGTAAGATTAGGGGTTAAATGGGTTTTGAACGCTGAAATTTCACAGCAAATGTCCTAACACGTAGAAGGAGGTGAGTAAGACCCCACAAAGCATTTAAGTACAGGAATGTTTAGTCCGCCTGTCCCCACACCGGTTATTGGAAACCAGAAGAGAAGAAGCTAGCAATTTGGCGGGTACAGTCCTGTGGCCATGCGATACCTCAAGTTCGTTGGACATATCGCCACACTCTCTCGCCTACTACCACCTACTTGTTTGCTTACGTCTTTCTTCAAAAACCCACTTTGAAAAGGCTGTAGCTCGGAAATTATTAGAGGCAGAAAGCTCAAACTTCGTATATAGCATCAGTACAAATACCATCACCTCTCCAAAATACCCTAATTGCGATTGTTCGATTGCTTTTGTTGCAGGAATTTGCCGTTTCTACCGACGTGCTTCGCGATGAATCGCTCTGGCCGGCCAAGGCACAGGACGTCGCCAAGCATTTCGTTGAAATTGGCGACCGCGGCCAGAATGCACAATCTTCCACCTCAGGCATCGACAGACGTGGCGTCATGTTCTATACACAGGTACATAAAGACAATATCGCTTGTTGGGATGTCACTAAGCCATATTTGCGCGCTAATTTGGAATTACTGGTTGACAATTCGACTACTCTGATACAATTTCCGAATGATCTGAAAGTGGATCACGAGCCGAATCAGAACGTTTGGGTGATTAGCAATCGTTTGCCCATCTATCTTTATAGTCAACTGAACTATGACGATGTCAACTTCCGCATTCTTAAGGCGAGTGTGACAGACCTGGTGGCCGGCACAGTTTGCGATCCCACTTACCGCACCGTCAATCAACCACAGAGTACTATTGTGTCCATTCGAGAAGGTCAATGCTTTTAGAGACTAACATACAGTTAAAAAGACTTATGTGAACAATACTGGGGTATATACATTAGTGCATTTAATCTTGAATAAAATTTAATAAATATTTGGCTTGAATGCTTTTATTTCTGCTTTATTTTAAAGAAGACTTTTGTCACGTGCGTTGACATAAATGCTTTAACCTTCGTATAAATCTTTGTTTGTCTTGTGCTGTATATGAATATCTTATTTAAGCAGTTAGGCAAACAGGCAAGTTTGTATCATATCTAAGTTATCAGTTATTGTTGTTTTTGTTATTGTTACTTACCTAGATATGGTTGAGATAACAAAAAATAGCCATGAAAAATAAACTTTAAGTACGTTAATACTGTTGCTGCTTAAAATAATTTTTATTTATACACATTTACAGCAGAACTTCGATAAGGAGGTTCCAGTAATTCGTCAAAACAATTCGAAAATGTTTTCCAAAACTCAAAACTTAAGTTTAATTTCTCATTTGTTAGCGATAAATTAAAACAACAAAAATGCTTCGATCAAATAAAATTTCTAAATTATAATTATATGCTTAATTAAAACATGAAAAATCTAGCTACACGCAAAATTTAGTAATTCGGACAATGCCTGATTCCTAATTATCCGGACTATCGAGGTTCTACTGTACATACTGCATATGTACATTAATTCACTGATACCAAACAGTCGTCAAGCACAATAAACAAGATTGTAAACCACACAATATACAAGTGCTGTATGTTATAGCGGTACGCTTGCAGGCATGCAACAATTGCATGCAATGTTCTATGTTTAGCAATGAGAGTCTCTCTTTTGCAGCTGCTTGGTATTATATGCCTACTTCGAATGTTGCTTTGTGCTTGATTTGATTCTTCACATATTGTTAGCCGGCATGTTTGACTGTCTATGCCGCATAGTACTTTCACCGCTGACCCCGCCAATTTCTAGGCGAAATGCCGCATCACTTGAGTGTATAATTCGGTTTAAATCTAAATCATGACAAGATCTGGTCGGCGTGGGAAGCTGAACACAGTTTGCACAGAACACAGTCCGTTGAGCATTCATTTGTATGTGTGTGTGTACGTATGTTTGATAAGTCAACATTTCATTTGGCCCCCGCTTTCCAGACAGCCGACTCTGCTGCAGCCTCGAGCACAGACAGTCCGACAGACGGCATGCGTATGCGATTTAATGATCGTTGCCGCTTGTCTGCTCTTGTCTAGTCTTTTAACTTTTGTTTGCGTTTGTCTTTTGTACTTGCTTTTGTGTTGTGGTTTCACTTATAGGCTTTTATAGCATATAATACATAGATATACATTTGTATATATACATACATATATATTTGTATGTACATGTACCTATTTAGATATCTTTGTAGGCTGCACTATCACTAACGCAGTCTTATTGTCTGTGCTCCGAGCCCTTGGAAGTGTAACGACGAGCGCTTCTTCTTCATGCACACAACGGCATTGTTAACATTGTTGTTTTTGTCTTATTGTTTTAAAGTGAGCAAATGGAAGCAGTCTCAGTTGCGACGCCGCGCATTAAAAACGTCACTTGGTGTTTTATTTTCGCTGTCGCTGCTAATTATTCGAGAACAAAACGTTCTTGGCGTTTGGAGTACACACAAAGACATTTATTTGCCGTTATGTGGCCGCGCAAAGAACATAAAAAAATTTTTCGGCTCCCGCTGTTGGTGTTGTTAGTAATTGTAAACAGTCTGTGTTGTAACGGCGATGGCGATATTGCCGACTACATACGCAAGTGTTGCATTAGTGGCCTACGACATGCACGCGTGGAGCAAGCCTGTGTGAAGTACGATAATGCGGTGGCTAGCATACCGCCGCTCTGGCTAGGACTCTGCCATTCGACGTTCGGCGTTTGTTGTTCACGTGAAATGGAAAAGCAGCGCTGCGAAATGGGCCGGTTGGCAGCATTGGCCGGCTCCAGCTGCAACGAGCAGCAGCATAATACGACGACATACGCCGATTGCTGTCGCGCCTGTCAAGTAGGACTGGCGGTCAAAGCGAGTGCAAAGAATTGCAAAGATCCGTTATTTTCTTACTTTGCAAGCATTGAGTCGTTTCGCACTTGTTGCCAAGACGGCGACGGCATCGGCAGCGTTGCCGAAGTCGACAACGACGACGTCGAACTGCACGAAGGCGAGCAAGCCAAGGCTTCGAGCAACGAAGCAACGACGGCGCAGCGTCAGCCAATGACAAACAAAGACAATGCTGAGCATGAAAATGGCGCCGATGGCACGATTGTGCTTAGTGATGATGGTAAATATGGCTTGTTATCGATGAGCCGATAAGATTATAATGTCTGGGCAATGTTTGTGTGTGAAACAGATGATATATGCAGCAAAATACCGAATCTGTGCGAGCACATTTGTGAGAACACCTACAGCGCCTATCAGTGTAAATGCCATCCGGGCTACAAATTGAACGAAAACAATGTCACCTGCACGGCACTGGACTCTCACGACGACGCAGAACTGACGGCCGACGCCGACAAACACTCGCTAACTACAAGTGCTAAGCAAGATATTTCCGTTGAGAAGGTCGTTGCTGTTGATGAGGATGATGAAGAAGAAAATGAGGACGATGATGCCGATGATGACGATGTTTTTGGATTTAATAAAACCAGCACGGTCTGTCCAAGTGGTTATGAATATGATGTTGCTAAACATAAATGCATTGACATCGATGAATGCACGCTAAAACTACACGATTGCAAGATTCGTCAATATTGCCACAACACAATTGGCGGCTATCGCTGCCTGAGCGTGAAAGCCAAAATCTGTGTTAGTGGTTATCGCTATAGCAGCATTACGGATAAATGTGAAGGTGTGTAACTGTTTACTTTGTTTTTTTTTTTCGTCTATCCAAGGAAGTGTCTATCCACTATGCCAATTAATGCCGCTAAATTCAACACTTCTGATATTAGATAAACCTATGTTACACAGGGATCAAGCAACACATAAATCAGTTTTGTGTTTAAGCTTACTGATTGCTAAATTGCCGTAAGTGATGTTCGCACATGCTCATCAAATATTCAGTACAATACTGATCAAGGCATTCAATATGCAACTGTTTTATGTCAGCGAATGAAAGTTAGTCAACATAAAGTCATTGTGCTCTATCAATATAACACATTATTTAGCATTAGAGGAAGCCGAATTATGCATTCGCTTTTATATTGTTTGCAGTCGCGCATGCACTCTATTTATTTCTTATTTTTCTACTCTCTGAGAGAACACTAAAATTGCTTTTTTAGACAATGACGAATGTGACGATGCCCCTTGCGAGAGCGGCTATCAATGTTTGAATTACGATGGAGGTTACGAATGCAAAAAGGTCAACAACAACAACAAACACACAAAATATTGGAACTGCGAGCCGGGCTTTCAACTGAAGAACGGACATTGTGTCGATGTTAATGAGTGCTTGGAAGATGGTAATGCTTGCGATAGTACACAGGTGTGTACCAACAGTATTGGAAGCTACCATTGTGATTGCAAAATTGGGTTTAACTTGGATGGAACTAATAATGCATGTGTCGGTAAGTATTGTACCTAAACACTAAACACATTATGTCGCTAAGCCGTTGTTTATGTGCATGTGCTCCATTTAAAGATATCAATGAATGTTCGATTAACAATCATAATTGTTTGTCTACGCAACGATGTGACAACACGATCGGCTCCTACGTTTGCACACGCCTACAAAGTTGCGGCACTGGTTACACCCTAAACGCTCAAACCACCGAGTGCGATGGTAAGAACAGTGAATATTGAATAATCCTATGTTATGTAAGGTCACACAACAAATGCGTCAGTCTAGCATACGCATACGAGTTAAACTGGCGAATGCACCATGCGACACTATGTAACTTAAGAGTATTTATTGTTATACATAAGAGTATAAAATTGTTCCATATTTGTATACTCTTTGCGCAATGAATCGTACTATTACTTTGTCACGAAGTTTGTAACACTCAGAAGGAGACATCTCCAAATATACAAAGCATATATATTCCTGATCAGCATGATAAGACGAATTGATATAGTCTTGTTTTTTGTGCGGTCAACTCAATAAGATGCGGTCAATTGAAAGGAAATCTTCTTGCATACCCCAGACTTAATATATATACGTATTACATTGATCTTACCCCTTGGAATGGTACCCCTAATTGAGGGGTCTAGTAGCTACTTATATTGAATACGTTTTTGTTTCTGAACTTCGCATTCACATTATTATTAAGGAGAGAACTGCTTTAGTAAAATATCTCATTTAATAAACCCAAAGAGATTAACAATGAAAGTTGTTTTGTAGAGTATTGAATTAGAGAGAAATAAGATTTCAACGAAAAAATGGGCGTGCCACTAAAAATAGAGCGCACTATAGAGTATTTAATCTCTGGCAAGGTCCAGGATAACTTTCTTTCTGGTTTTTAAATCATTTTGTAATAATTTTTTATATGTTCATTTATGTATAGATGACGATGAATGCGTGCTTAACACTCATAATTGCCCTACAGACTACGAATGTTTCAACACAAAAGGCTCATTCCGCTGTTACCGCAAGACGACAACAACAACGACAACGACTACTACAACGACAACAACACCGAAAACAACAACGACAACAACAGTCGCGCCAGCTCAATCAAGCCTTTGGAAACCGTGGTCACGTCAGACACAAAGTCGAGCGGAATATACGCCGAATTATATAACCGGCGACCTGCACCGAGAGCCTTGTGCACTCGGCTTTACACGCAATCATTTAGGCGCATGCACTGGTAAATTCAACAACTGTCGGCATTGTTGCCAACGTTCATTATTTCAACGTTCACAATTGCTATAGCGTTCTGCACATTGTTCAATATATGGGACGCTGAAATATGGAGCGCTTCAATTACCAACACACACGACTCCAAAACTAACCGTACTAATCGAACATTCTGTTGTAGATATAAACGAGTGCCGATTGCCCACTGTACCCTGCGGCTCGCACCAGCGCTGCATTAATACGAACGGCTCTTATCGCTGCGAAAATCTGTTGCAGTGCTCAGCCGGCTACAAGTCGACGCCGGACGGCAGTAACTGCATTGGTAAGCATTGCGTTTCCCATATGAACTCTTCATTGACGTATGTGTTGCGCGTGAGTTGGTTAACATAGCAGTAGCTAATGTGCAAAATCAAACAATTGCAGATATCGATGAATGCGAAACGGGCGAACACAACTGTGCCGATAATCAAATATGTCGCAATCGCAATGGCGGATACATCTGCGCCTGTCCGACAGGTCATCAGCTGACGCGTTTGGCGAACGGCGCCAACCGCTGTGTCGACATCAACGAGTGCGTGACGGAGCATGGCCACGCGTCTGTCTGTCCGTCGAATGCGAACTGCTTGAATACGATTGGCTCGTACTACTGCGAGTGCAAGTCGGGTTTTCAGAAGAAAAGCGGCGAAGCCGACCCTCGGCAATATGCGCATGCGCAGTGCTACGATACGGACGAGTGTCAGGAGATACCGGGCCTGTGCCAACAGAAATGCGTCAACTTCTGGGGCGGCTATCGTTGCACATGCAATGCCGGCTACGAGTTGAGCGCCGACAATCGCACCTGCAACGACATCGACGAGTGCGTCGTGCACAAGGCGTACAAGCTTTGTATGGGCTATTGCAACAACGTGCCGGGCTCGTATGAGTGTTCCTGTCCGCGGGGCTACACTTTGGCGGCCGACAAGAACACGTGTCGTGACATTGACGAGTGCGAGACGAGCGACGTTTGCACGGGTCGCTACGACATTTGCACCAACATACGCGGCCACTACAAGTGCACGACAATCAATTGCCCCTACGGCTACATTAATGATCCTGAACAAAAGAAGTAAGTCGTTAAACTAGTTTTGCTTTAATAATACATGTACCTGATCTCTTTAGTCGTTGCCGCCAAGTGAGCAACTATTGCGAGGGCGAAGATTGCTACAACAGACCCTCGGCATACACATACAACTTCATCACGTTGGTTTCTAAGCTAATGATGCCACCCGAGGGCCGCACAATATTCACGTTACGCGGCCCCTTGTGGTATGACGATATCGACTTCGATCTAAAGATATTACGTATTCAAGCAGCGCCAAATATTGATAAAGCATCGGAATCGCATTTTGAGTAAGTATAAATAAGTTACCATTTAATAAACCTATGTTACACGAGGCCACACGCAACATAAGAGTTGGCCTATGTTTAACGTAAGACAAAAATACATACATCACTATAAAAAGTCAATGCTAAATGTAGCACATTGACCTTTCTAACAAAGCAGTTTTCAATATTGTTTGTTTTATTTTTGACCTTTGGTGAAAACTAAAAAATATACTTAATTGTTTACGTTTTTTTCAAATAAATTTATTCGTTTCTTAATAGCACATATAAAGGACACAATCAAGTCAACTTGATTCTTAAGCGCGCGTTAGAAGGACCACAGGATGTGGAGCTGGAACTGAGCATGACGGTTTTCACAAATGGCATGCCACGTGGTAAAAGCGTTGGCAAAATATTCATTTTTGTATCGCAATATACCTTTTGATCAACTTTAAGGAAAAGGAAGTCTTAAACTAAATGTGAAACTCGACACGCCAAACCACAAGTATTTTTAAAAGACCTTCGTTTAAAAATTTTATAAGGATTAACTACTTTAATTAATACTACTTAACAAATTGAGCATATTTTTGTTAGTTACACTTGAACTTATATATACTATATTATATACATGTATGTATGTATGTACGTTTGTAAATATGTACCTATGTGCATTTAAAATTTTCATCAGCCTTTTGAATAGTAATGGATTTATTTTTGCTTTGCGTGAAGATCGTAAAAGAAGAGAATAAAAAAAATAACATTAAATAATTCTAAGTAAAATGTCGCAAATAGACCGTTAATTAATCCAGCAGTTATGCCAATGTAGCCCATGTTAAATAGGACTGTAGATATACGAAACAATAGTTTTGCTAAAAGGACGTATGAGTTGGTGTGCCTGTATGGTGGCAGGGGTGTATGTGTTGATTTTTGGTGTTAAAGTCGTCTTACACGAAAAAATTTATTGACACCAAACAGACACACACTCCGCACCAAATTAAAACAAAGACGAGCCAATAATTGCTGACAAACGGACTTTGGAAATGGTTAACGACCCCGCTGCCAAGGAGTTCCTTGCATGTGCGACGCGCAAAGTAAACCAACGCAACAGGTATGACGTATTGAATGCCCGTGCCGGCATAGTTGCCGGTAAATGCAACCAGGCTAGTCAGACTTTCGGTGAAGTAAGTAATGACAAATGGAGGACAAATCGCACAAATCGGAAACAGTATGCGACGCGCGAATATGTTGTAACTCTCGAACCGTGTCATATCGAGAAAAAGGCATTGCAGATTGTTGCGCAAAGTAATGGCAATTATAGGATAACTTGTCGAGAGCGTAAAAATGGGAAAAAGCGCAAGGAAGTAATCAATGATGATAAGCAATTCGGCTGCAAAGCCATGACCATTTGTCGAACTGGGTATAAAGTTAAGTGTGTATAGGTCTTTAATATGCTCAAAGGCAAAAATGCCCGTCATGGCTAAGAGAATGTAAAATGCACAGATGACAAAGTAATCGTATGCGAGAATTTTACCTACACTTAATTTATCACGCAGCGGCGCGAGGAGACTCGGCAAAGAGTGATGGCACATAAAGGAATACACGCAGGCGCCGAAGAGCGTAGGCATGCCGTAGAAGTTCATGGCCACGGGTCGACCCTTGGCACCGTCCGTCAGCAGCATTTTGATGGCAATGCCAATCATGAAGATGAATGCTGTAAATTTGCAATGTTTAATGATTTTGTGGCTTTTGCTTGGTATACACAGATACTTACCTAACCAACGAAAGACCACGGTGAGCAGCTGCAGATACTTTGTCTTGTGTATGCTAAAGGCAGCAAAGGGTCCAAAAACCAGCGTAAATCCGATTAAAAACAAGCGATAAACATGCAAACGAGTCAACGTGTGAGACGGCCAGCATGGAATCTGCGCATCGGCGCTCGAATTCGTTTGCCACAAAAAAAAGTTATTGTTGTTGTCATTAGTGCCATTATTTGGCCTTTCCATGCACACCAAGTCGCATAGACTTTTTGCTATGGCCGCCGAGTAGATGCTCAAATCGCCATACAAATAGATTGCAAAGCAGAGATAAAACATTATGCGTCCAAAATCGTTAAAGAATAAGGTAGCCATTTCACCCAATTCGTACTTTTGATTCAGACGGTAATAATAGAGCGACGAATGTTGCGCTGTCAATGGTATGCGTTCTAACTCAGCCTCTGTATCACGCGGCAAAGAAGCATTCGTCTCGTCGTCATCATTATAATCGGCATTTCCACCTTCATTGAGCTTAAAAGCACAAACTACAAATTTAGTACTGAAAATTCAACAATCTTGATAGCCTTACGCCTTGACTGCGATTAAGCGCCTGAAGATTCTGCCAATTCTTGACCGCGTTTGTTGCTGCCATTGACTCTATGACAAATGTCACCGTCATGTAACTTATCAAGGCCAAGAGTGTAATGACAAGTAGGCTCAAAAGCCAGCCGGCTTTGGCAAAAACGCCGGGTAATGTTAGCGCTCCTGTGCCAACAATTAAATTGAAGATGAAAACAAAGCCAATCTAGAAACAAAGAAATAAGATAATGCATGTAAGTTAATAATTGCACGTACGAACCCATTTTGGGTATGCGACTATCGCGGTATTTTCATTTTGAGGCATTTTGCACCTATTTTAGAACATTTGAAAAGCACAACACACCAAGACTTTTTTTTTAACCGAAATTATTCACAAAATATGATAAGCAGTTGACTTAGTGATGAGCAATTTTTCGAGACTTGTGATTTTTTCACAGTGATTCGCAAATCACAGTGAAACACTGTGGTAAGGCTGGTCGCTAACCCTTGATTGGAAATCACAGTAACTGAGGAGGGAACGGCTCTGTGGAGTGCTGCCACCTTACACCTTCACTTTCTATACTTCTTAGCACTTCGTACTCCTATGTTTTGCTCAAATTCACTCTACTTAAGCCAATTTATTGTTCAAACTAAATTACCAAGTGTATGGCTATATTGTTATATGTGCTGTGTAGGTTCAAGTAAAATAAGAGCATGTAATATTCAGAAAATTTTGAAAAAGGTAAGGAAAAACTAAAAAATAAGGAATAGTTCATTGAACATATAAATGATAGTATACGCGAGTTCAAAGTTAACGCTACGACAAAGAAAGCAACAACGCTTAATTATTTTACAAAGTGTTGCAGATGAAGCCGTAAAAACGAAAGAAGACCACTACCGATAACATCCCTGTCTGTCACCTTTTTAACACCCTCAGAGGTATTTTGTCGAAAAACTGTATGGGAGAGTTAAAAAGGAACATATAGATGATCGTCCTGGTGGTTGTTGTAGTAACGGGATACTCTTTGGAGAGATTCCAAATGTTAATTCAAGGACGACGCGGCCAACAAAAGAAAGTTGGACTTTGCAAATCAGTCAGGAATTGTGCAGCAGCCACTTAGTCATTTCTACAAAAAACTTAGAAAAATGTTTAATAAATTAAGAGAACTAATTGATGACTGATGATGATGATTGATTGACTATAAAAAAGAGGTGCCTACAATTCAAATGCTTGCGTTCAACAAGCAGACGTTGCTTTTTGTTTTTTTTTTTGCACTTTTTGTCAAACGAGGTTATATGGTCGAAAAGACCCCCTTCTAGAGAGCTCGCAAGTCGGCTGGTATAGATTTTTTTTTAATTGCGTGAATTGCCCGCATCCTGACGATTTCTTCGAGGTCCATAAGGAAACTCAAATAATTTTTTTTATTTTACTTGTTTAAATTTTGTTTTTTTGGTATTGTACGAAAATAAAAAAAATATGTCAATAAAATTAATGATAGGTAGTTGAGTATTGTGTTCTTCAAACCAAAAAAAAAGTGTAAAACTTTAAAATTAAAAGGGGGACGTAATGACATAATAAAATAAAGATTCGATTTTTAATTGGAGACTGTTCGATAAAAGCGTCAGCAGTCCAGGGAGGGTGGGAGCTAAATACTCGTCGTCATGCTGCAAGGGGATCATAAAAATATAAAAGTTCTTTTTGTTTTTTTTTTAAATGCCAGCCCAATGAGTTTACTGTGAGGTCGCGAATTGCAGATGAATTCGCGGCCCACATTTAACAAAGCTAATTAGCGACGTCGATTATCGACCAACAACAAAGGCTTTGCGTCGCTATCAGGCGGCAACGCTGAGTAGCGGGCGACAACAACTACCTTGCCCAACGCCGATCGGCGCATGCTTGTGCCGAAAATCACAACACGCGCGTTTCCAATGCAATTCCGTAGGCCCGGGAGAGGCAGAAGCCAATAGGGGGTGTGAGTTGAGCCCATTGCCTAGCCGGTGGGAATTCAGTAGTCCACAGGCGTCACCACCAAGAGACGTATAGGAAATGCTTAGGCGTGATGTCGTTGGGTTGTAGGCCCGTTGGCGGAGCCCACTGATGCTCCCCACGACCAAAGGTACGATAACGGTTCAGATGATGGACCAAGTTCGAAAGTGGCACATCCTTTTCGACGGCCTCAGGGATCCGCTGTGTTTCCTGGAGCGTTGTCGGCAAATAATTCCTGACGACGTGTATGCTACGACTCCAGGCACGCTTGTATGCGATGCGGTAGGAATGGCCATTGGGCCCGTGAGTGTGAGGACCCCCCATAGATTTTTGCTTGAAATTGTTGTGTGTCTCGGTCAGCGCTCCTGCCAGATGGTTTTGTTGGTGTTGGAGTCGGTGATGGACGACGGAATTCTGGGATTGGATTTCTTACAATGGACCGGCTCTGAACTGCCTTTCGGGGGTGAAGCGGTCGTCCTGAGAAGCCGAAGAGGTCGTCAGGCGAACGACGGAGTGGGGTGGTTGAGAACGGCCATGCTAACCGTTCCTGAGGTTGGCAGCCTAACACCTGGAGCTCGGCGTGGGGCCCGGGGCAGACGATTATGTTCGATGGGAGCCAGTTCTAGGAAGTGCCACAGCAGATTCAAACAATGACCGGGGTTTCATACATCGACACCCACCGCATTGGATTGAAGGATGAGCGGCCTATCAAGCAGCGTTCCCTCAAAATCCGGCCATGATGGATATTATCACTCAGGTTGTTAAGGAACTCATAACAAATGGCTGCATCGAGCCATCGCGAAACTTTCCAACGTGCCTTAAACCAGGTTATTGGTTCTCCAATTCTTGGGGGTAGTGTCATGGTATTGGCAGTTCGTCAAGGTCTTCTCCAAGAACACCTTCCACCTGACTTCATTGCTGAAGAAAGGAATGCATTGGAAGTGGCAGAAGGAACATCAGAGGAAATTTAATGAGCTGAAAAGTTGGTTAACGAAAGCGCCGGTTTTAGCTTGCCCCGACTTTGGTCAAAGGTTTTGCCTCCAAACGGATGCTAGCGACTATGGTTTGGGCGCTGTGTTGACGCTAGTGATGGCCGGCGAAAACGGGTTATCGCTTACGTCAGTCGTCATCTGAGAAAGTCGGAACGGAATTATTCCGCCAAGGAAAAGGAGTGTTTGCCCATCGTTTGGCCCATTCGCCCAATATCAATTCACGGTAATGACGGACCATCAGGCTCTAACGAGGTTGAACCGGATTGAGTGCTCTTCAGGGCGGATTGCCTGATGGGCCTTAGAGCTGCAGCAATACACGTTTGACGTTCAGTACCGTCGGGGTAAGCAGAACGTGATAGCAGACACCCTGTATAGATAACTTCTTGTGGCGCTTTGCCACGTGGAGGGTGGCGCTGTCGGTTGCCTCTGGGTGCAGCGAAAATGGTCGGCGTGGAAAAACACCCTGGGAGGTTTCCGTATTTTATGGTCGAAAACAGAAGCCTGTACAGCTACTTGCACTCACGTTTCGGTCAAGGGGCCTGAAAAGACTGGAAACTTGACGTTCCAGGGCAGCAGAGGTGGAAGGTGTTGCAGGAGACTCATAGCGCCATTACAGCGGGTCTCCTGGGTGTCAGGAAGACAATCGCACTGTTTTTGGAGGACTTGGGGATGAGGCAGCAGTTCACAGCGCCATAAACACCTCAGGAGAATCCGATGGAGCGGTAAACTCGAAAAGTGAAAACGATGATTGCCTAGTTCGAGTAAAAGTTTTCGTAAAGGTTAGCTTAGCTTGGTTTCCGATATCGTAGGCAGCATGTTTGCGCTTTCCGATTTCTGGGAAATTGGTTTATATCGTTGTCCGTTTTAATGAGCAGCAGTTTGCGCTGTTAGGGTGCGTGAGGCATAGGTACGTTTTCGTTCTTTAAGTTCGTTCCCGATATGGCGAGCAGCAGCTTTGCGCTTCCGGAATTCGTTGGGTCGGGGTAGGAGTGGTAGTGGTTATGTCTTCTCGGGCTCCGACTTAGTCGGTGAGGGGTTTTCGGTATTCACTGTCATCAGCAGCAATAAGCGATTTCCAATAGCAATGGTGGGGTGGGAATACATATAAGCAGCGACTCCTATGGTGGGGTCCTAACAGTCGTTGGCATAGCCAGACTGTCACGCTCAACCGAAAAAGGTTGGATGCAAATGAATTTGCGGCCCACATATAACAAAACTGATAAGTGGCGTTGAGAAGCATCGTTGATTAGCGACGTCCCTTATCGACCATCAACAAAGGCGGCAACGCTGAGTAGCGGGCAACAACAACCACGCTGCCCAATGCCTAGCGGCGCATGCTTGTGCCGAAAATTACAAACAAAATAAGTTGTTGTAATATTTGGAGTAAGCAAGTCAGCTTGGTTGTTGTTGCACATGCGCTAGATGGCGAAAGTGATGGAGGAAAAGGAATGCCGAAAGTACGGCTGTGTCTGTTCTTGTTGCATTTTTATGAGATCAGTTTTATGACCTTAGGCGTAGGCGCAACAACATCGATAGCCGGTACTAGGCATGAACATCGTCACTGACGCAAGTGTCGGCACGACATAATGTCACTTCAACGCAGGGTGTGTTGTTGGGATTGGCGCGATAGATCTAAGTTGATCTTAATGTGTCGCTTGCCAGCAACAACAACAATAGCAGGGATTGTGCATGAAAATCGTCACTGACGCAAGCGACGGTACGACGGAACGTCAGTTCAGTACATGGTTTGTTGTTGTTTTGGCGATTTAAGTTTGATTTTTCGTTAATTTGTTTGCCGGCAGTTCACAACAGTGAGGACGATTGACTCAGGCGCCTGTACCACAAGGCTTGTTAGCGTAAGTTGAGTGCAAGCCGTCGCTGAAATTGCACAGACCCTTGTATTTTATTACGATGACACATTGGTCGGAACCAGCGAGATCGGACCACTGGAACTGGTAGCCACCATACGAAAAGAAGAAGAAACCAGTAAGGGAGCTATTTTCGGCTATGCCGAAACTCATATACTCTTGCAAACGTTTTTTAATTTCCCAATAAGAATCATATACGTAGCCACGCCCATTTTCTAATTTGTCTTAAAGAAAGCAATGTAGTCAAACTTCATTACATTTTTAAATCTTGTATCTCGTCTGTTTACAGAGAAGTCCCAGTTTTTAGTTGTATGGGTGGTACCACGCTCTTATGTCCGATTTTTATAAAATTCTGGATTTTAGTCAGGCATTAATAAAAACACGTAATAGCAAAGTTTGGTTTGCTTAAATCCAAGAACAAAAAAGTTTTTCTAACAAAAACTGTATTTTTAACCGATCGTTCCTATAGGAGCTATATGCTATAGTAGCCTGATCTTGACCGTTTTTGCATGGTATCTTGCTGATATCAAAAAAGTTTTTGTGCAAAAAATTGAGTCGATAACTCCAAAAACACGCCGTTTTTTAGGCAAAATCATCATTTTTGAACGATCGTTCCTATAGGAGCTATACGCTACAGTCATCTGATCAAACTGAATTTTACATACCAAATACCTGCAAGGAGAAGAAAATTTTCTGCGTTTAAATTTTTTTGCTAACTTTAAAACTCTGGGTGGAAATCGCATTGAAACAGACAGACGGACAGACGGACATCGTTATTTGAACTCGTCTCATCGTCAAGAATATATATACTTTATATAGTCGGAGATGTCTTCTTCTCTGCATTGCAAACTTCATGACAAAGTTAATATACTCTATTAGCGAGAGTATAAAAATAAATTTCAATCGTTGTATGAAAAACTTTTTTGTTTTCCAAGATAGAGCGCTGAAATTATACAAGTAGTAGTAAACCGACTAATTGCCTGAAAGTTTCATTGAGATCGGACAACTAGAACTGGTACCCGCCATACAAAATGAAGAAGAGGAAGAGTAGCAAAATTTAAGTCGTAGTACGAAAAACTTTTTTGTTTCTTAACAAATTGATTTGGAACTTCATTCTTATGTTGATAATGTGGCTTAAAAACTATTTTGATATCAAAATGGGCGTGGCACCGCTCACATATGACCAAAACCAATAGTTTCCATATATCTGGCACCCAATGATCTGTAGGCTATGTGAACAAAAAGAAATAAGATTTCAAAAATAAAATGGGCGTACCACAAAAGGTGTTGCGAAGAGTATACATCTTCGGGAAGGCCGAAGATAACGTCCTTACTGGTTTATTATGTATTTGGCACCGTTTTAGCTATAAAGCCCTAAACAACTCCTTTACCCTATACACGAACAATATATTGTAAACAAAAGCAGTGAATAATTATATTTTATGTTTTACAAAATATTTTGACAAAAATCACGTTTATCTCGGTCGGTCTTCATCTTCTTGTTTTGGATCTTATTCTTATCATAAACGGTTGATATAATATCTTACATTCGGGCAGTTTGACGGTCCCATTTTTATGTTTTCACATTGTGAGTGTCCAAAACCATATAAATGGGCCCTCATCTGATGTATTCGACAGCCCTTCATAGTTAAATTGCAAATTTTGCAATAACTAACCTTAACGTTGGGTCTCTTACGGCTTAGTCAAATTTATCATAACCTAAAAATACAAAAATTGCTAAAATCACACCAAACGAACACTTCGCGAAACTTCAAATAAAATCCCGCAAAACGGTGATTCGCAAAACGCAACCGAGTCGCTGTTTATCCGAAAGACGAAGAATCGGCTAAATAACAGTTACATATGATAGCTGCGAACATATCCCCATGGAATAAACCGATATACACCAAACCAATGCTGCACCTCGACTTCTTCAGCTTGTCATTCTATGACGATGCATGTTATGATGATGTTACGAAGGACCAGGAACAACATACGACTGTCGACCACCGAAAGTCAACGTATTCAGGTCGTCGACACGGTGTTTATTAAAGAGCTACTTGTGAGTCGAAAAGTGACGCAGCTGCGTCTAAGGACGGGAAGAAAAAGAGAAGCTGAATGATTGTAGAAAGCTAGCTGCGCATATGTTCGCTTGAAATGTTTGAGGTCATGAGCCACTAGTATTTGCGTTTTCAATGATCAATTCATTGCCATTTGATTCAAGCAGGCCATCCACGACACATAGTGGGGTCTTCTGACTTTTTCCGTTGCTAATTTTATATAAAAGGTAATATTAGCCTTAGAAAATTAGTTGTTTTAATTTTTGCATAAAACATAGACATTTACGGCTATACAAAGTTTATATATTTTTGACCAGCATGACAAGACGAGTTGATACACCCAGTCTAGTCCGTCCGCCTGTCTTCTTCGTTTTGTGGAATCAACTCATTTGCCAGAACCGGCATGATCCGAGGCAAAAAAACTGACTACGTTTGGTCCACTTTTCGTTCGAAATTTTGTTAAGAGTCGTTGACCGGCAAAATACATTTTCGTTTAGAATTAATTACTTAAAAAAGAGAACAACTTAAAGCTGTTTGTTATTTATTTAAAATTTAAAGAAACAAGAATTGCATAAGCAAAAAAAAATTGGTATGCATTGAACTGGCGTTTGTGGGGTTGCAATTTCACGAAAACATAAGGTACATCAGTTGCGTTTATTAAGTATTTTACGACTGACTGCTTTCCGTCGACCTAACGGCCGAACACAGGCTGGATGCCGTCAAAATGCAAGAGTTTATTGCACGAATTACTGTTGAATAACAGAGGGAAACCCGGCTAGATTGTTCGATGTTTGGGGATTGGCTGGGTGCGCAAAATGCAACACCCTAAAGTTTCAAATGAGCCCTCAGCTCAAGGAGAAAGGATAAAAAATTAAATGGCTCTGCAGGTTGATCACGAATATTTCATCATTGAACGCATGAAAACAACTGAATCCTTGTCAGCGTGCCAAATTGGCCAGTTTTCAGACTCGACAGCCCAAAGAGATACTAGAATAGACAGTATTAACCAAAGAGTATTAAAATAAAGACGGAGTGGAAACCTCATTCAATTGCTGTTAAAGGGTTAGACCTAGTTAAAATTTTTGAAAAATATTTATTTTTATTTTTGCATTTTTTGAGTCTTCTTGAAAATATTCTCTGAACAATAAAACGCGTTTTTCTCGAAACCAATTTTCGAAATCGGTGATCACTTAAGAATGGTTCTACCGATCGGTTTGATTTTTTTTTCATTTAAGCTCCCAGTTAGTCTTTTGCTTCAGAATTTATTTAAAATCGTGAGTGAAATAAAAAATATTTTTTATTTGTTAAATTACGTTCAAAGTTTTCAGACAACTTTTAGACAAAACAAACAAAATTAAAAGTTGATAAGAACGTTTAATTATCGCTTATGCTCTTCTAAATAAACAGAATTTTATAAATTTCAATTCAGAAATTTTTTTGAATTCCTTCGATTTTTATACCGAAATGTATGTAACGCATAGAAGGAGGGGAGGGGGACCCTATAAAGTATATATATTCTTGATCAGGACGACAAGACAAATTGATTAAGCGTTTTCCGTCCGTCCGTCCTCACCAATGGTTCTCGGAAACTATAAAAGATAGAGACTTGATATTTGGAGGATAGACTCGTGATGCTCGGCAGCAGATCAAGTTTGAACGGTTTTGAGCCACGCCCACTCCTTCCCGCCCAACCAGCTACGCCCACTTTTTATAAAGGCTATAACTTGAACACCAGAAACGCTAGAACTATGAATATTGATATGAAGACTAAGTATGTAAATTTTTATAAAACTGCATACTACAATTTTCCCCCCTCCCCTTCATTATTCCACATAAAGTGTTTTATTGTTAGGTACGTTGTGAAAGGTACGGACCTGAAATTTTGTGTGTACACTCAGTAAATACATATCCTTAAGACTGCATACCAGAAAATACCCCTCTGTATTTAGAACTACCCTTCAAAGACCCACAAACTTCAATTTTTCGTAAATTCCACTTTTTTTTTACAAAAATTTGTAAATCTCCACAACTATAACAGATACGAACATAAAACTATGTATGCAAACTTAAGAAAATTATGTCTTTAAAACTGCATACTTAATTTTTTCACCTTACCCTTTTTTACCCCTCAAATAGTGTTTGTATGTCAATGCCTATATCTCCGAAATCAATAAAGGCACTGACCTGAAATTTTGTAAGTAGACAAAGTATATTTAAATTCATTAGACTGCATACCAGAAAATACCATTTTGTATTTTGACTACTCATTAAAGGCCGGCAAACTTAAATTTGGGGTAAATTCCAGTTTATTTTTATTAAAATATGTATATCTCCACAACTATGAAATATACATGTCTGAAATTTTGTATGCAGGTTCAGTTAATATACGTCCTTTTAACTGCTTACCAAAAAACACCCCTTTATTTCATGTCTTCCCCCCACAGAGATCAACAAACTCGAATTTTTCGAAAATTCCTCACTTATGACTGATTTTTTTGATATTTGGAACACCATTTATGTAGGTGAGGGTATGTGCAGGGTATTATATGGTTGAGTATACTCAACTATACCGCCCTTACTAGTTTTAAAATGATTTTACGATTCGTAAAAGAAGCCCAAAATGCACCTCAATGCACAAATAGTGTGTGCTAAATTCAAGTGATCTATATAAGCAAAACTACTCTTTTGCAAAAAGGACTTCCATCTGATCAATTTGCCACGGGCCCCAGATCAAATCAATTGTATACAATTTGAAATTGAAAACATCTGAAAACGGAGAAATAAGGTAAAAATGCAAAGTAATGGCTGCCCGAACAAACTACACAAATCTGTTGAAATGAAACATAAATTCTGTTCTGCTTCATAATACTATTATAATGGTCTCTTATCTGGCGCGAAAACATCGAATAATTTTAAATTAGATTCAACAGAGAATTTTTGTAAGAGGAAATGTACATTAAGACTGATTTTCGGTACGAAGCTTTTTGCCATTATGATTTTCTCATAGCCCTGACTGCAGCCTTTAAGGAATTAGAACAGTTGCCGCAATTAAAGAACGGCTTCTTAATATTTTTGTTTTCTTTTTGTTAATTTTTGATGTTTATTATTTAATGTAGTAATATTGTTTCGTATAATTAATTTAAGATTTTTTTATTACACTTTCAACTTTTAAAGAATACAAATACTTGCTAATTAAAATGCGTTGATTTTGCCTTTTTTTTCTTCCTTAATTGCTATGTTAATGTTCAATCGCAATTATTAATTATATATTTTATACCAAACTTGTATGCGTTTGTTCATATATATATTTTACTTCTTCTTTCAGGCCTTAAAAGCAAATTAAAATTTCTTTTTATATAAATCTATGCATTCATATACATACATATGAGTTAAGTTTACTGATTATATTACATAATAAAAGTGCTGAAGCCTTATCTAATCAGTTCAATTGCCACTTCCTTTATGTTTACTGTATTGTATATTTTATTATTCTGTACTGCTTTCTATCTTATTATTTTTTTTTATAGTAACGATGACCGTTCCGCTTTTGTAAATGTAACGTTCTTATAGAGACTCCTTAATCAAACGTCTCGAACAACAAGTATAGCGCTCAGATTGTTGTCATGTTCAACGCTAAGATAACGTATGTCTCATACGCATGTCCGAAACATTTACTGTACATATAAATTACGAAAATACATTTACATTTTCGAAAATGTCAACATTTCGGAATGGCCAAAGTTAAGTTCAGTTTAATGTACAACTTATTACCGATGTTTTGTTTTATAAATATATTTTGTTCTTCATTTGTTTTTTGTTTTCTATGTTACTATGTTTATTATATATATATATATATATATATATATGTATATATATATAGTGCTAAACTAATTTGAGCTGCATTGGTTAAAAATATCAAAGTATTTCAATTTCAGAGAGGACAAACTGCAAACAGCGACAAAAGTATGTGAACCCTTAACAACTATTAAATTTAATAATTGTTCTTCGTTACTGTTACTTTTTCTTCTTCTTTTCATAGTTATTTTTTTCAGTAAATGCGTTTCAATGTATTCTACAAAAGATGCATGTGCTTCCAAGTATAAAAGGCCAATAGTAAAACAACAACAACGACCTGTTGGTCGCTGTTGACTATACATATACATAAATTCCAACTCAGGTAGTTGTGTGAAAAAACAGAAATTACTTAAAACAATTTTGAAAATTAAAAAATAAAAAACAATTATCATTGCGTAAAAGTTGGCAAAAAAAAATAATCGAGTCATAAAAAATAATTGATTCGAAACAATTAATCGAAAATACTGCTTAATTGAGAGGGTCGTCCAAGGTACCAAAGTTTAGGCCGTTGGTTGAGCTTTGTGTGTGTAGAGAGCTGCTCATGTATACTGTGCAAGTGTATGTTTGTGTTTGTGTGAGTGAGTGGGGGTGGGGGTGATTAGAAGACTATAAACTAATTAATTTGTTTTTATACGTAAAAAGGCGCACTATAAATAAAGTACAAAATGAAGTTTAAATACCTCTGGCTGTCATTAACGGTTAAAGTTTTTTGTTTTTGTTAAATTTTCTTTCTTAATATATCACAAGTGTAAAGAGAGTATATTGTGGCAAATTGGCTTTAAATAAACTCGCATTTCGGACAACGACAACGGAAACAATCAATCTAACGAACGACACTAAAACTGCAGTAGCCAATGGCCAGCAACGCGGTCACGGATCTAAAGTCAGTCTGGTCTAGTCTAGTCTAGTTTCGTTTCGTCTCGCCTCGTCTCATCTAGCAGTTGATGCCATTCGTGGCAATGGCAGATGCAGCTCCCGCTGCTGCGGCGCGGCTCTGTTTCCGTATCGATGCATTATGAATGCCGACGCCTTGGGCGTTATTGATGTCGTCTAGCGCACGAAAACGCAAGAAACCTTGCTCGGTAACTAACATGCTCTCCGAAGCAGCACTTGAGCACGAAGCCGAGCCCGAGGCCGACACTGACACCGAATTCGAGTTTGAATTCGAAGAGACTGGTGAGCCCGTGTCGTGCTCAGTCAGCTGATGCTGATGCTGTTGCTGCTGCAGTTGTTGTTGTTGATGTGTTGCTATGGGATTGCTTTGTACATGGGGCGATGACGATGCATGGGAATGTTTGCTAAGCAATAATTTTTGTTGTGGTTGTTGGGACTTGACTGGATTTTGAAGACCGGGCAAATTTGGGCGCAAACGTTCAGTTTTATTTGTGTTATTAGCAGCACCGATGCTGCTCAACTGTTCATCGGCATTCAGGTTGGCACTGTCATTGTCATTCGTGAGACAAGTGGAACCGAACTCGTTGTTTATCAAATTCGTACACTCTACATTGCTGACTGATATCATGTCATCGTCTTCCTCGTCCTCATCGTCCGAGTTGTTGTGCTGCTGCTGTTGTTGTTGCTGTTGTTGGCGCTTTTGCTGTATGTGCTGTTGCTGTTTTTGTTGTTGTTGCTGCTGCTGCGGCTCAACAACAAACATTTGATCATGCAAGCGACCAGCAGCAGCAGCGGATCGTGCGCCGCCAACGCGCTGCAAACAATGCTGTCTTTCCGTCATGGCCAACGTTTGCACGCCAGAGGCGCGTTGTGCGGCCGACGCTGCGCCTACCCCACTGTTCACAACAGCACCCCCACCTCCAGCAATTGTACGTCCATGCATTGGATTGCTATTGACAATGTTATTAAGTGTGCCGCTCTTGCGTACGCCGCCATTGTAGTAACCGCGATCAAAGGAATTGTAGCTGGCGTACCTGCCGCCTCCACCACCACCACCACTGCCACCACCACCAGTCGATGTGCAAGAGTTCGTCGAGTTCGAACTGCGACGTTCAGGATTCTCATAACCACCACGATCGAGTGTCATATGTGATTTTCGTTCACGAGTCGCTTTGTTTCGGTTGTCTGACCAGCAATCCCCGACACCAACACCGACACCGCCGCCGCCATTTGTCAGTTGTGGTTGATGTTGCTTTGTGCCATTATTGCCGAAATTCGGTCGTTCAAAGTTGTTGAATTCATAGCTAGAGTTCTCTTGCAAAGGCTCCGAGTAGCAGCTGTCGCTCTGCAAGAGCAGCATCTGTTGCTGCGATGCCGCCGATGAGGAGCCGCCGGAGCCGCCGCTACTGAGCGCCGTTGTCGAACAGCTTGCCGAATTCTTGCCACACTTTTGCAGTGCATTGTGCGTGTGTGGCTCCGCTGAGCGTGCCGAGCCGGCGCCGGACGAGCTGCCGCGCAAATCAAAATTTGGATTTTCATAGTGATCGGTTGTCGCATCGGTCATATAGTCTTGATAATGATGTTGATGGTCATGGGCCAGCTGATGATAGCGGTGGTTGGGCAACGTGCCTTGGCCGCTGTACTCCGACAAGTTATGATTGACGGCGCTGTGCATTGAACCGGTGTCGTACGGACGCTGATAAGTTGGTTGTTGCAGCTGGTATTCGGCGCAATGACGGCCGGGCGCCTGTGGTACTGTCTGGCCACTGCCCGGTCCGAGTGCATTTAGTTGGTAGCTGTCATCGTAGATCAGTTTGCCGGTGCGCATTGTGTACGTGTGCAGGTTAGTATTGGCATTGCAAATAGCCGGATAGTCCGTATCGAACTGCTCCTGACTCGAGCTCGATGTGCACGGCAGGAAGAAATTGGCGACATTCGAATGATGATGATGGCCGCCGCTGCCGCTGGTGTGTTTTTCGCGATTGTTCATAGCGCTATTGACGCCACCGACAGCTTGCAGGCCCGTCGGTTGGCCCAAGCGCATGTCGCCATTGACCATGCTGGCACCGCCGCCGCTACCGCCGCTGCTTATCTTCAATCCTGTCACCCATGAGATCAATGTGATAATTGCTATTTCAATGAGACGCAAAGAAAACTGATAGCCCCATTGCAGCCAATCAATTTCCGCAGTGCCCTGTGCAATCAATGGACGTGCTGTTGAAATGCTGATGGCGCCGAAGATTTGCACTGCCGCCAAGAGCACAAAGAGCAGCGCCGTCGCAATGGTAATGTGTATCGCATAGGACAAATTCTGATAGCCGTGAATGTAGTTTTGAGACTTGCTTCGTAGAATGCGCTTCAGTATGCGGTACAAGTACAGATAGAGTAACCCGAGGCTGAGGCATACAAATATGTAAATAATCTGGCAGATAAGTGTGAGCACGCGTGGCGGTGCTGGCGGTGTGGCAAGTAGACTTGTAGCCGGAAGTAGTGTTGCATGTACTGACGTGTGCTGTTGCTGTTGCTGCTGTCGTCGGTAGTAGAGTTGCTGTTGCTGTTGTTGTTGGTAATAGAGCTGCTGATTCTGAAGCGTATACGATTCGACATAATGCAGTGTAATGCAGAGCACCACATGTACGCCACAGCCGACGATCACAGTTAGTGGTCGTATCAAGGCTGAATAGCGATTGTTTTTGTGGTTCAACGATTTGAGAAACAGAAACAATATTAAGACCGAAAATGAAACGGTCAAGAAGGTTGCTGGCAAATTGAGCAACAGTTCAGCCACAAATATATGAAAGCTGGAGTGAATATTGTATGCATCGTAGCATAGATACGAAATGCGCGTCGTGCAAATGATAATGAGTATCAGATGTATACAATGGAAATATGATTGGGAGAACAAATGTGTTAGCTTGTTGTACGTTAACATTTTGTACAGCGAGTAGACGGCCAAGATTGTAAAAAGAATTACGGAAAGATACACGTGTATATTCCAAGCAATTGTCCAAGTGGCATGCGCCGCCGCCGCCGCAGCAGCAGCAGCCGAGCCTGTATTTGATGCCGATCCGCCGCCACCTGTGGCGGAGGTTGGCTCATTTTTAACATGCGAGGTACTGCTGCTGCTGCTAGTGGTGACATATGAAGAGGTTGCTGCCGCTTCGCCAATGGCAGCGGCCGCTGAGGGTGTTGAACTAATAGCCACTGAACCGCCGCCGTTGTCGCCTGATGTCGATGCTTTCGTAGACATTTTTGTTTTCGTTTGAGGTTCTACATTCTCGGCATTGTCGTACGGATTGTTTTGTTTGCTTTTGTTTATGTTTGGGCTGTTCGCTGAGCCGCTGCCGCCACCACCGTTGCCGTCTTCATTGTAGTCATTATGTTGCGCTGGATTTTCAATCAAGACCACCGGCGATGATGGTGGTTGATGGTAACTTACAATTGGTCGTGTTGTCACCTGCTTGAGTAAAACTTCTGGTATATCGCCTTTTTTGCCATTGGAACCGCTCAGTATACGCCGTATACTGGGCAGTACCTCCTGACGCTTGTTCGTTGTTGTATCATCGCCGCCATTGCTCAATGTCGCTTGATCTTGATGATTTGTTTGGCCACCAGTTGCGTCGTGAAACTTGTTTTTGACCTCGGAAGCATCATTGATACGTGACGGCGTATTAAGAGCTTTCTTACGATCCGCCTCCTGTGCTCCGCCACTCGCAATGGTGGTCACTAACTTCTTTGTATCGCTGATGGCGCTTATGGCCGTGCTTGAATTGCCGTTGCCGTTCCCAATCGAAGCTGCCAAGTCCGGTGGTCTAAATGGTATTCTCTCATGTCCAGGCATTAGACTCGGCGGCGGTATCGGCCGCCTGTGTATGTACGTGCCCGTGTTGGGCACCATTCCTTCATTGTTTGTGCCACGCAATGTTGGCTTATCAGCGAATGGATTTTGGTATTCCGGCGGCAAAGGTGGTGTAAAGAATGAACGTGATGGCGGCGAATAGGAGGGTATATCACCAGGATACATTGGTACGGTCGGAAGTTGACTATTTGACTTTTTCAACAAATTTGGCACTGCAAATGCAAAAGAAATAACAGAAGGCGACATGAGTTATTAAAAATAATGCTTGATTGAGCTTAAAACTATTAAGGGTATTCATTGACACGCGTGATTTAAATCGTTTATGGAATTCATGGCAAACGCGTGAAAAAACTGCACTGAATAGCCCTTAAATTTTGCGTTTTTTAAAACGGCACTTACGCGATGGCAAATGTGTGGTGTTGTAGGGATGTCGATGACGGTCTCGTTCGCGGTCATGGCTGTGATGGCGATTTGGATTCGGATAGGTGGGATTGCTGTTGCTTTTAAGTATGTCGGCGTTCGGCGCAGACGTTGGCAGTGCATGATCCCTTTCCAGATCCAATTCGTAGTGATGATGAACGTTCATTGGCTGATGCTGATGCAACGACTTGTCCAGATAACTGCAAAGTCCCAGCAGAACTCGTTATTTTGTAGATATATTTGATAGAAAAATGCTAACTTACCGTAAAGTAGTTAATAGAGGTGTTGCAACAGTTGTTAGGCTGGGCACGTAGCTATTATCCGGTATACTCCGTTTGGTCGTTGAGGTCGTGCCATAGGCGACTTTGATAAGAACGGCCGCAACGCTGCGCTCTAAATTGTCTAACTTATCTAAATACCCGTTTGCCGAAACCGAGGAGGAGCCGGCGACTATATTGCTAGCACTGCCACTGCTACTGCCATCACCAATGGATGTCATAGACTTGGCACGATTGCTGCTGCCGCCGCCACTACCGCTGCTGTTATACATGGCGTTGTCATTATTGTTTGACTCATTTGCCAAACCGACTATTGTTGGCTGATCGATGAGCAGTGCCTGACTTTGCTGACCAAATGTTAGTAAAAAAAGTAATGTCATGGCTAATAGTGTCGTCGCATGTAGAAAAGGCGAACGTCGCCGCGTCTGCATCCCAGCCATCTGTTTGACACAGTCTGCGTCGACTTCATCGTTTGCTAACTCGCAGCATCGTCGTGTTGCCGAGTTTTTTCTTTTCGTTGTTAATGCTCTATCATTATTATTACAAGAATTGGCACAATTGCACTTTGTCATTATTTCGGCAGCATCTTTGCTATTCATTGACATAGTAGCGATCTTGGCGACTTCCCTTAACTTCGCAGAAATCTCTGCCAATCTCAACGATCTTACCAGATGTGTTACCGAGTCTGCAATATGAAAAATGTTTACTAAATGGTTTCCATATGCAGTTTGGAGTTATTCGTTACTCTTAGTAATGCCTCAACTTACCTCTTGTTACATTCTGTTTTTTAAAGCGTAAAACACATCCAGTTCTTTTGGCTTTACGACAAAAATGTTCGGTCATGGTTTCTGTTTTACCTTCTGTTTTGTTAGTTTCTTCAATGATTTGAATTTTCAGTGCAAGTATATTTCACAGATTCGTTGTTGATGTCGCCCTTGTTGTCAGCTTTACGGACGCAGCTGTTTGGCGTGATTCAACAGCCCTGAAAATGTGAAAGAACCGAGGGAGAGGTATGAAAATTTGCACATTACAAGGAAAGTAACTTTAATGGGTAAATTGAGTTATTATATTGACGACACAAGAGATCAAATAAGCGAAGGATTACGTAATCGTTTCGTTGGTTTGTTGTTGACGGAAGCCCATTTTTTTATGGTTTTATAAAAAAATAAACATCAAAAGAACTGCCAATGCAATGCATTTCTATCGACGAATGTCGAAAATACCACGATTTGTATGCCCGTGAAACGTTAGTGATTCCTTCTATTTTTCTTGAAAATTGATTAACAATGAACCCGTTCATTTTCATTACTGTGCATCAAAATGGATGAGCCGTAGGACCATTGCGATGAAGATTTAAGCCAATTCAATATTGATTGATCATAGTGATAATAAACTGATATATCGTCTTTCAAAACAAAAATGTATATAGTAATTCAGTGCTCCACTCCCTAGATTGATGTGCCGTCTCTGCAACTATATCAATCGAATTTTTTATGAAGTCCAATGTATTTTAATAAGCTGCTCTTATAGACCTATATACTATAGAATTCACACGTTTTCATATTTTTAATGAATATGAATGGCGAGCAAAGTTGAGTAAATGTTACTCACTTTCATACTTTTTAGTCAGTTAAACGAAACTGAACGAGAAGGAAACTCTGAAATAATTATCCAAGATTCCGTGTATCCTAAGTTTTAAATTTGCCAAAACAAGCATCGGGAAAGCATCTAAGGAGCAAAACAACAAAGAGCTTAGAAAAAGATTATGAAAAATGTATCCAATTTTTTCGGAGAAAATCTTTTTTGGTCAAAATGGGGACTCAAGAGATCTACTCCTATTGTCAACAACTGGCTTGAGAAGCAAGAGTGTCAATGAATGGAGTAGACAGCAGAGAGCCTGGACCTCAATCCATTCAACAATCGTTTTAAGATCTTTAGAATAAAGCTCCGGAATCATAAAAAGGCTTCCACTACGAAAGATAAACTCTGGAGCCGCGTCCAGGTTGAATGCGACAATATTTGGATTCATTATTCACATCATTTGGTTAACAATATGCTCAAAAGGGAGAGAACAATAAAGGTCTTGGAATTAAATAAATAATAAAGCTGTTTATCGAATAATAATCAATACGTGCAAAATTGAGTAAGTGTGGGTTGCCTCATGTTTTGATTTCTCATATCTGTCCTATGCACTTTATCGCTAGCTTGCTTTAGATATTTTGGACCTTATGGAACTAGAATCTTCAAAAATTATTACAGATTGTTTTACCCATTCGTTTTTGTACAATTGAACAAAATGTAAGAAAGTGAGTAACATTTACTCAATTTTGCTCGTCACTGTATAACCCAACCTTCACAGATTATTTTCCCAAAAATAGCCTTATTTTATGTTTGTTGTTTGTAATAATCACCATCATCAAAATTATGGGAATAATAAAGAGAAATATTGTCCTACTTAACCATGAGGTTCCACTTTTCTTTTACCGTTAAGGGAGCCATTTTATGTTTGGCGAGCTTTATTTTAAAGATTCAACTAAGGATTGAGGTTCGGGATCTGTGGTGACCACTTTATTGTTTGAAGCTTTTACTCTCCAGGTCAGATTCTTGCCCATCTTGTTAAAACTTGATTTACTCGTCGGTATAATCGAATGCATGGACGGAACCAGCAAATAGAGACTGCAGTAGTATCTTCAGCATATATCCCGAAATTTTTATTGAAATCAAAAAAGTATGAGCCGATGGGAGCAGTTTTAAATTTAAGCCTCAGAAAAAAGCTGCTTTGCGGTGACCATCGTTGCTTATAAATGCATAATTAAAAATGCAAAATAAAACAAATGATTTTAGCTCATAAATTTTTCTAGGGCCTGACGTTGAGATTTTTTTTATACTCTTGCAAAAAGAGTATATGAACTTTCTCATTAAGTTTGGAACACAGAGGTGGAGACATCTCCGACTATATAAACTATATATATTCCTGATCAGCACGACGAGACTAGTTCAAATAGACAGACGGACATGACTGTGTGTTTCAGTGCAAGCTCCTCCTAGAGGAAAAAAAATTAAACGCAGAAATACATGATATGTCCTGGCATTGCATATCACAGGTAAAAAATTATGTTTTTGGTTGAAAAATTGTGTTTTTGGAGTTATGAACTAAATATTATGCACAAAAACTTCTTTAACGCAAACAAAGATATAGTGCAAAAATGGTCAAGATCGGGCTACTATAGCATATATATATCCTAAGGGAACGATTCGTCAAAAAAAAAGTTTTATGTTAAAACATTTTGTTTGTTCTGAAATATAAACAGACCAAACTTTGCAATTAATTCTCGATTATAATCTAAAGTTTTTTAAGAATCAGACATAAAAAAAAAAAGAAAAACTTAAAAATTAGCTTTCTGTCTAAGCTGACGAGATAGAATATTTAAAAATGTAGTGAAGTATGACTGCATTGCTTTCTTCTTCACTTCTTAATATTTAAAAAAAGTATATGGTCATTATTGGGAAATCGATTCAATAAAAAGGATTTTCTAATAAGAGTTATTGGAAAAACGTTTGCAAGAGTATATAAGTTTCCGCAACGCCGTAAATATCTCCCTTTTTGTTTAACCACCCTTAAGCTTAGAGTACATGGAATCTTGGGTAATTATTTCAGATTTTTTTATCCTTTCGTTTTCGTACAATTGATCAAAAGAAAATAAGTAACATTTTCTCAATTTTGCCATCTTTCGCAAGTGGACGTATACACCAAACCCAAGCACCACAACTTCTACTCCAGTACAATGAGATCAATACAAATCTCAAAAACTCAAAAATTAAAATAATTATATACATTTGTGTTCATGAAAATATAAGTCCACCGTCAGCTTTTTGATGAGATTGAGGTCTAGTGACTGCGCAAGCCACACCAATGCGGTTACAGGTCTTCATTAGAACCATTCATCATTTGCTTTATTGTTGGTGTGCTTGGATTTATTGACTGGTTGGAAGACCCATACTAGTGGCATCTTATATTGGGTTCTGAGTAGTATCACTGTATCCAAAATATTGACACAACCAAGTTAATCCAATATGGTTTTTAGTCAATATATTGGACTAACACCGTAATAAGAAAAACAAGCCACATTTAAGGACACATGACGTTCGACTAAGAGTCTTTACCACCAAACATAACAGTTTTATTCCTGTCTATCCATAAAATATTTATTTTTTTTTTTGTCTAGTCAATTTTGATATTTTTCTGTGAAATCAATGTGTTTGGTAACCTCTCTCGTTTTAAAATAGGGATCTTTCTCGGGATGAAGACTTTTTAATTATGTTGCCTGGGACATGTTACAACTATTTGCATTGATGAAGTTATTTTTAGTTCCTTTTAAGCCCAGTTGAAGCCTTGAAAGGATCATTTATGCTCTGCCGAATCAAACTATTGATGTAAACATGGGTTAAGGCTCGTTAGCACTCACGTTTTTCAGTGTTTTCTTTATAGTTTAAAGTGTTTCCTTACCATTTTATTTGAATATTAACAAATGGATTCTTTTTTCTGTAGGATTTAGCCTCCAATAAATATGTTTTGAGGATTTGACAATTTTCCTTACTGCAATGTTTTCCTAGCCCGATTGTGTTGAAAATTTTGGATTAATGTTAGTCTAGTCGATCAAAATAGTGAAATCTAAGTCATTTGTTTAAGACACGTCTTTTCTATCAAAGCAAAAGTTCGAAATATTACGATTTCAATAAGTGAAGTGAAGCTATTATATTTTTCGCCAAATTTAGCACTTTTTCCAAAAAAAATTCAAACAATTAAATAACTATAATCATTTCAACGTAAGTATTTCACTTTTCGTATAGGGGTAATACTAACCAATAACTAAAAATCATTATTTGCAAAAATCACAACCTAAATTGTTGGTTTTTTTCATCATGAACAAGAAGTATCAAAATGGTGCTATTATTTTTTTCACAACTGTATGTTCAGCTTGATAAAATAGGTTCCAGATAGTATGTTCGTCGCCCATCAAACACAAAGTATCACCCAAAATTTACTTCGGATTTACGGCTAAGCAGAGTGGACTGAACCAATGGTCAAATATTAAACGTACAACAACAGATTCCTTAAATTAAAATTCCAACTTAAATTTGCTTAATTTTGAATGGCAGGTACCAGTTTCAGTGGTCCGATTTCAATGCAACTTTTAGACGCCTGGTCACGTAAAATTACTACTTGTGATAGTTCAGCCCTCTATCTTACAAGCCAAAAAAGTTACAACGACTTCCATTTGATTCTCCTCCTCTTCTTCATTTTGAATGGCAAGTACCAGTTCTAGTAGTCTGATCTTAATAAAACTTTCAAATATTTCAAATATTATGGCTTTATCAACTCGTCGTGTCATTCTGATCAAGAGTATATATACTTTCTGTGGTCGGCAAACCTCCTTCTGTATGTTACAAACTTCGTGACTGTAATAACTGTTATACGATTCACTTTGTGAAGAGTACAAAAATTAAATTAAATTTCACAAATATATTATATACATATATATTACGCTCGTTGATAATGTAATCGATTTGCTTTAAAACACTCGTAAGACATTATTTTTACAGACTTTTGTTTTATTTTTAATATGATCCAAAAAGGTTGGATGCAGGTTTTTAATTATATCATTGTATTTTTAACAAACAAATCAAAAGAAAATATATTTAAATGTAGCCCATTCTATTGTTAAACTACTTTCAATTCGTTAAAATATTACACGTGTGAGAAAGGAACCGCCCCATAGAAGCAAAGGGCAATAGAAAAACAAATCTTTTTAAGTGTATTCAACAGATTTGGCCACATTTCTCCTCCACCCAATGAATGTCTACTGTTCACAGAAATGCGAAACAGAAACAACATGACGGCAACAAATTCACTTAGAAATGCTAAAATTATTGACTTCTGAAATTTTTCGAAATACATTATTTGATAGGCTGAAAAAGAATGGCAAAATGGTCGAAATAATAACAGGATAAAGTCAAAAGCGTTTAGATTCTACTTTTTTCAAAAACTGGGTTTTAGCATTGCAAATATTTCTTCAATTATAGAGCGCTACTACACACTTTTCTTTCGAAAGGGACTACTAAGTCAGTTCTTAAATAAGAAAATCCAGAATGGATTAGAACGAAGTCATGTTTCAAATTTGTTTTAACCTTTATTTTGTAAGTGGAGGAGGAACAGGCAGAAGCATGGCGAACATGAAAAAAAAAAAAAAAATTAAAATGGCACGAGCGCCACATATGTAACTATAAACCATGTTGCGCTCTTGGTCCAAGATTTTTAGACGCAGACATAACCGATTACACTTTTACTAACCGTTTGCCTTCAAGTCGATATGCACTCTACACAGGGATTCTCAAATTCTTCAATGTATACAAAATTTAAAAAACAAAAGTTATGCAGATCTTTGAACATATTCTACTTGACCCCAAAACTGAAGCATTTTTTATTAGGGTTAACTCGACGACATTATCTAAGGATTGTCATATCTTTGGAGCAATCGATACACACCAAATCTTTTTAATGCAAACGACGGATGTAAAGATATTAAACTTCTTAAAGCTTCTTGCAATACATAAGATTTTTTTTCTTTTATTAAAAACACTTTTTTAACCAATTCTTTTTGTGTTGCCTTTTTCTTTACTAGCTGTTGTGTGCGACACACAACAAACACACATTCAATTCTATAGACACCCGGGTATGGAGCACCGTTGGCGAAACAGAGATAGCATTTGCACGCACACACTTACACTATAATACAGCCGCGATTACACACACAAACACACACACACGACATACACCATTCATTATACATACCAGATGCAGAGAAAATTGTACTATGCAATCCATTAGCACTTTTGAAGAAAATTATTATATCCGTAATCCAAGAAAACTCTTTGAAACTTTGCTAATATATCACAGTACTTGCTCCCTTCGCTTTTTAGCGACATTTATATAGTTTCTTTTATTTCTTTATTGGTACAATTATTTACACATTTTCACATTTTTCTTCACATCTCGTCGACGAAGATGTCGCCAAACAAGTTTCTAAAACACAATACACAAAAAATCGAAGAAGCAGCATAGCTGCTAAATAGGGTGTGTACGTTGCCCTATATT
>JBAMBP010002180.1:0-21119 GCA_037044515.1 Phortica magna
TGTTACATCTTCTGCTGCCAGTCGGCAATGTGAGTGTGCCAAGCGTTAAACATTAACTAATTGCTTACTCTCAAGCCAAATAAACTGCAGTTTTGCCCCTCACCCTAAGTCAAGTGGCGCTTTGCTTGTGGTAAGCCAAAGCACTTTTTTGCGCTGCACAAACTTCATACCTGAGATACCCTTTTGCCGAAAGTATCAAGGCATTAAAATAAGAGGGTATAAAAAGAATACATATGTATGCGAGATACAGAGCGCAACACTTTACAACACTTAACAGCACTTTACAACACTTATGCAACCAAAAACACAACTGGCAACAAAAACGGTATTCAACACAAAAACTCATGGCGCAAATTGAAAGTAAAAATCAATTTTAATGTGCATGAAATATTGCTGAAAACCAATAAAAGCAGACAAAGGCGAAAATCGCGCAACAAATTTCAAAGGGATTTCGTGAAAAAAAAAACCAACGACGATGAGATGAGCAAATAAAAAAAAAACAAAACGAATAAAAGCAAAACTGTAAAAATAAAAAAAAAAATAAAACAAGAATGAAAAACGTACAAAGTCAAAAACAATTTAGTTTGTTTAAACATAAAAATATCAACAATGCCATAAATAAAACGCACAAATGATGGCAGGACAATGTAAATGGCTGTGTTGTCATGGCAAGACCTTTCGTAATGGACGGATGTAAGGACAGTAGCCGGCCATGCCGATGCTGATGCTGATGATGATGAACATCAATACCATTGTCATCGTCATCATTATCATTATCGTCATCATCATCATCATCATGATCAACATGAAATAGCAAAGTCAGAGGCAGTGGACAACCTTTGCCATAAAAATTAGTCTTAGAAGAGATTTACAAACAAGGCTCATGTGTGGCTGTTAGCACTGTGCACTGTATGTGTCTTCCTGTGTGTGTGTCTGTATGTGTGTGTGTCTGTGTGGCGCATATTTGATACTTGTGGTCAATGGCACAAAAACCTATTTAGATAGTAATCAAAAATGCTATTAACTTTATGTCAAAAAATTTTACAACACCAACAACACCAACAAAGGACAATGAAATGTTGAAGCGAGAAAAGAAATACGAAAATCACAAGTTGATAAAGGTAAAAACATCTTCACGGTCAAGGTAAAAAGGACGTGCATAAACATATTACGAAAGACGACAAAAGCAAAAGCAAAGACAACAGCAAACAAAAACAACAACAACAACATACAATAAATATATGTATGTACATACATACATATATACAAACAGCAAAAGCACAAGCACAAGAAAAAGGAAAAGTAAAAGTAAATAAACTTTTCAATTCAATAGTCAAGAAAATCCAGCCTTACTAATCCTATCAAGGCAACAAAAAAGAAACACCAACATTGCAAGACAGTCGAGCAGGCGCAGGCGGCTGATGGCGTTGGCTTTGGCTTTGGCGACGGCAGCCAAAACGTATCTACGAGTATGTGAATTTGTACGTTGACGCATGCTGTCTCACTACTCTCGTGCCCCGCCGACCGTCAGCCACCGTCAGCCACCGGCCGACGACGGTCAACCGTCGGGCGACGACTCGCTACGATTGGTGTGAGGATTTTATGGTATTTTACGAGATAATACTTATCGTATTGGTTTTGTGTGTTTCTACTTTTATATTGTAAGCTTTTTGTGTTGATTTTTTTTTGTTTTTGTTGACATTCTGTTTTTTTTTTTTGGGCAAATTTAGTTGAAGTTTTAGTTTCGGTTACGCTTCAGTTTCATTTAAAGCTTAAGTAAGCTGTTGTTCTATAAAATATTAATGGAGTTTTTAATGCGTTGCTTAGCAACAGATTGAATGGAAATAAATTCGTTTGGACTTATTACGTAGAAAGTCATTTTGCCTTTACGTATGCCGCATGCATACAAAAGTTTGTGCGTATGAAATACGTATTTTTCTTTTTCTTCTTTTTTTTTTTATTTATATTACTTATTTTTTAGTTATATAATCAAATAACGATACTTGATTGTAGTCTTAGGTAAAATAATACCAAATAAATCTTTTTTCTTTGTTTCTTTTTCGTTCATCTTGTTACCACGTAAGCAACTTGAGCTTAAATCTCAGCTAACTGAGAGAGAGAACTAAATATTAAAGCCTTTGTCAGAAATTTAATGGTTTTTTGCATTAATAGTTTATTTTTTGCTTTTAATGGTTTGTTAAATGACAGCAAAATGGAGTATAACAAACGAAATGTTTAATGTTTAACATTTATGAAGATACAATCTTAAATATTAATAAGAAAAGCTACATTTCGAAATCTGCGCCGCAACATATGCAATATATTTTACAATATTTTGTCTTCTTCATGTTGCGTGAAATTCAGTTTTGCTAAAATTGTGCGTTTGTGTGTGTGTGTGTGAGTGTGTGTGTGTGTGCGTGAGCTTTAAAGGGTTTTTGCTGCTGACAGACAAGTTATAAATATCGAGCACACGTACACAACGTCATGAGGCTCGGGAAGTCTATATTGAATGAAATCAAAGGCAATGGGCAGAGTAAGGTGCATGGAGCAAAGAGCAAGCAGCGAGCATTGAGCGTGTGCGTGAATGTAAAAGCGGCGTTAGCCAGGTTTATTGCAAAAGGCAATAATATACATGAACACACACACACACACACACACACACGCACAAACATATACATACTAATAACAAGGCATAGGCATATGGACAGACTCTGCATAGGAACGCACGTCTGCACATAAAAATGAGCGCATAGACCGATAAAAAGCATTGACGAGGATAGTGGCTGGTGGGTTTGGTGGGTTGGTGGGTTAGTGCGGGAGAGCGTTGACGGCCAGCGAAACTTCAACGGATCGTCAATTAAATCACGTTCATCATTGTGCATAAATGAAATGAAAAAAGGTTACAGTGATAACCGTTGACAGTTCAGTTAAGTATCTCAGCTACTTTAGTTAGATTGACTTTCGAAGCTAAGGCAAATGCAACATGCCACATGTAACTGCGACTTTGATTTTGAAGTCACATGACATTAACTACAATGAATTTGCGCAACTTTCTTGCTTTCACTGTACTTGGACGCGCCCTAACAGCAAAGAGAGACTAAAAAAAAAATAAAAATGGTAATAAAACATAAAAGAAGGGAAAAAAAATAATCGCTTAACGTTTTCCTACGCATAGACAAATTAAACTCACTGATTAGCCTTGCTGGGTTGGCTAATTGGAAGCGGGCGAAGCATCAATTTTGGCACAGTGACAGAACGGCGGGTCGGTGACTTACGGTCGCCGTGAATGGCGGCAAATGGTTCAGTACGTTTTAATGCTGGGTTCGTTCGTCTATCCGTCTGTCTGTCTGTCTGTCAGTCTGTCAGTCTGTTCCTTGGCTTGTGCGCTGGTTCATTCGGTGCTAAGGACAATTTACGCTGGATCGAGTCGATGATGCTTCAATCAGAGCATATCTTTACGCCTTAACTTGTATGTCGTTCGTCTGTGTCTGTGTCTCATACGCTAAATCTAAACGTGTGTGTGTGTGTGTGCATTCGTTTGTTGCTTCTGTCTATCAAAATTATTTGTTTGTTGCAAATCACGTTCGAGTTGGCAAAAGTAGTGCCAGCAAAACGATGCCAACGACAATAAAGTCACACGACTCCAGGCAGACGACGAAGTGGTTGCCGGTTGGCGGCTGGTGGCAGCGTCAGTGGTGGCATGCAACATTATTTGCGTACGTGCGTATTAAGCAAGTGGTCAAAGATGACGGACGCAGGGGAAGGGAGCGACGATGGGCGTTGTTGAGCGCCGTCGACGCATTGTTGTTGACGCCTGTTTTCATTGTTGCCACTGATGGTGTCGCTTCTGTTGTTGATGTGTGTGTGTGTGTGTGAGTGTGTTTGTTGTATATGTGCGTGCAACAATTTCGTTTGATTAGAGAACAAAATAAATGAAAGGCTTGAGTTTTGTGATGAGTTCGGCGGTGCGTCGTTCGCGCACTTTAAGCCAACCTCTTCTATATCCTTTTCTGCGCATACATGCTCATGGTGTCCGTGTGTGTGTGTGGCGACCAGGACACACGTTGAAATTCAAATTGTCGAAAGCATTCAACTTTTTGCATTTGTTGGCCGTTCGTCTTATCTGCCAGTTCGTCTGATTTTAACTTCCTTTGATTTTTTTTGCTTTCTTTCTATTTTGCTTTTATTGCTGTTGTTGTTGTTGTTGCTGTTTATTTGCCATTGTTGCTTTTAGTTTTCTTTGGTTATATCTTCAGGCATTTTCATGTGGCATACACATAGTTCATCCTTGCCGTTGTTACTGCTTTTGCTTACTTGAGTGCCTCTCAACACGCGCTCAGCATACTAAAAACTTGGTCAACATTCTTCGCTGCCCGTACGACCAACCAACCAACCAACCAACCCCGACCGACTCACCGACCGACCATCTGATCACCCGCTGAAGTCGCCATTGTTGGCGCTTACCACTGCCGACTCAATTCTCGGTATTCTCAAGTCTCGTAACAGCAACAAACGCGCAAATTGAAATGGCAAGGGTGAAAGCAGCATATAAAAATAGTAAAATTCGTGCAACAGCAGTAAATGTAGAATGTAGCAAAAGAAACGAGTGCTGAAAAAAATTATACACACACACACACACACACACACACACGCACGCATTCGCATATTATTTTGAATTTACTTAGCGAAATGAGATGCGTTGGCTTGAAGCAAAAGTAAAGCATTGCCAGTGTGCTTTTGCTGTTGTTATTGTTATTGTTGTTGTTGGTTTTGGTTACTATTCTATTTGTGGTCTTTGGCAATGCAAAGAAGTACAAATACACACACACACACACTTGTAAGTATACTCAAGTGTAAATCAATTGCAAGTTGAGAAAATTAACTTTTTATATAATTTGAATTTAGATTTGCTTTTTCGCCTTTTATTTCAACAACAATTTTCAAGCTGCTCAATTTTTGATTTCTTCTTTTTTATGTTTTACTTTTATTATTTTTGTGTTTTCTTTATTTTTTCCCCTCCCCCAAAGTTCTTCACACATGCATTGCGCTGAATTATGTCAAGTTGTGTTGTGTTAATTCGACTTGAGTTCTCACTTAGAAAATTTCGAGTTTATTTGCACCACAAAGAATGCTTATGATGCTACATGAGTGTGTGCGTGTGTGTGTGCGTGTGTATTTGCGTGCTTCGACAAAAATCAATGCGCACACTTGACATTGAAATGCAAAAGTTGAGCTAAGCGTAATCTGAGACTTTTTTAAGCTTTTTTATGTTTGTTTCTCTGACTTTAATATTCGTTTTTGTTATTTGTTGTATGTTCAAAGACATTAAACGAAAGGTTGTTTGCTTAGAAACAAAAAAAAAAAAAAGAAAAAAAAATCCTAATTAAATAAAGAAAATTGTGAAGTGAATTAAGAGATTTGGTTGCAATTAGAAGACTCTGTCTTAAAACGGTTAAAACGCGAGTGCGAAAAAAACCATAAAAATTTAATTTGGCAACACACATGCTTACACAAGCACATGTCACACAGGCAAATACACATGTATGTATGTATATACATGCATATACACATCGAGCGGCAAATTGAAAAGCCGTGAGTGCATAAAAGACTCAACTTAGACATTTTGTGACTTTCTCCTTAAGAGAATTTTCATTTTTGTCTAAATTAATAAAAGTGCCACTTGTTGTTGTTGTTCATTTGATGTTCGTTGTGTTTTTGTTGTTAAATAAGCATACGAAAAACCATAAAGTGAAAGAATCAAAGTCAAAAGCAAGTCGAGCAACGTTCGCGAGTTAAAATCATTTATGTTGCCCCAAAATGTATGCTTTATAATTTTTTTTTCTCAAATTTATATGTGCGCTGGCTTCATTTAGCTTCTTGCTTGTGGGTGCGTGTGTTCTAAACCACCTTTAGCTGTTTGCTGTATGAAATATCATGAGACGATCGTAAAACAAACTCAAATACACACTTACATATTTCCAAAACCACACACACGCACAGACACACACACACACACACACACACACACACCAACACACATTGATGGTAAACGATGGTGTCTGCTTTCTTTTCTTTGTGTCTCTCCTCTTTTTACCGCCCTTTACGAAGCCCAAAAGAAAAGCTGTTAATTTTTATTTCTCTTTGTTAGTCAGTTAGTCAGTCTGTCTGTCTGTTTGTCTGCCAGTGTATTAAAAAAGCGTTTTGTGGCTTGACTTGACTTGAGTTGCGGTTGCTTGCCATATGCCAAGCAAAGTATACGAGTACGCGTGTATGTAAGTATGTGTGTGTGTGTGGGTCGCGATTGTTGCGCGCGGGTGTGAGTGTGCGTACATCAGTGACATGTGGTTTTGCATGCTGCTGTCTTAACGCTAATGAATACAAAAATCGGCATGCGGCGTTTCTTAAATAAAGGTTTGGGCTCAACATGGTTTTTGGTTTTGTCATTTGCTGACGAGTGTCGCTGCCGCCCAAGCCACTTTCTTGCTGCTCTGTCGCCGCCCTTTTTATGTTTATTTAAACTCTTAATTTTCAATTAAAAATTTTCAGACGTTAAACGTGCTAATATGTCTTATGTGTGTAGTGTGCGTGTGTGTGTGTGTGCGTATTCTTCTGTTTTCATTTCTTCTTCTTTTTCTTAGTATGAATATGTTAATTAACGGGCAATCAGAAGTATATAAACTTGCGGTTCCACCTTAATAGTAATATGAAGATAATTCGAACATTTGATTTGTGGAAGACTTGATGTCAACAGACTTATGCGAGAATATCAAGGTTAACATTCAAATCGGTAGTGTTTTATTTGTTATCGGATGCATGTTATTGGTAATTTTTAGAGTTGCCGCAAATAAAAGTTATCGAATCGCGAATCTTCTCTATTCCGCTTGTCGAATTATTCGCCAAAATTATTCGACATCAAAAACGATACTTACTATGTAAATTATAAATATTAAAGGAGGGGACTAAGACCATACGAGATGGCAAGAATTATTTCCTTAGTTTTCCATAAAATAGTTCAGTTTCTAGAAATATAATAATCGTCAATTGATATAAGTACATAGATTACGATGTCACAACGATATTGCAAACGATAAATGAACTTTTTCCAAAAATCACTAAATTTGCCTGGCAAAAATAATAAGTACATTTACGACAGATGTTTGGATACACCCTGTTGACTTTTCATTAAACATTTTTTATTTAATCAATCAATAATTTAATGGAAAGTTTAATTCCGTTTGATTTGGATACATTTTTGTAAAATTGTAATTATAAATTTGCGACCAACTTTTAAACGAATTGTTTTAAGTATTATTTTTAAACCTTATTTTCAAACTTTACAGTTGCTTAGGAGTCTAACTATTACTGTCGTCAGCTTATATAGTACTATAAGTATAGTAGAAACCATGCCTTGACTAATGAGGACAAGTCTACTGGACCATCATTCTGCTAAAACTTTCACATGTCCTTAAGTACAGTTTTTAAGCAACTCTCTTTGATATCTTGGGCCAGAAATGTCGTCATAGCAAAATTCAATATTTCAGACTAACAATAAAATTAACGTTAAGTGACAGATTTTCGACAATTTTATTGTTGTAGTCAGATTTAGGACATAAAATTTTTTGACATAAGCGTATTTCCGACCACTGATCAGAATAACAGCGATTATTATCGGCAATTCAAGTACTTTTTAAAATTAATTTTTTTCCTCATTATGTGTTGGGTTGGATCGACAAAAAGCAAATTTCACTAACATGTACAAACATATGTCTTAAGAACACCGTCTTTATACAACTTTTATGTTCAACTGTGGAATATTTTAATTTTTGCCTTGGATATTGTATACTTCATCCTTCCATGCGTGGAGAAAGCTTAATGGAATGAAAATGAAGAAGCATCATTTGCTCCATAACTTACCTTCAGAATCAAATCCAATTAAAATATTCTGTTTTACTTGAAAAATGGCATTTGATTGAATCTTGTTTATTGACAATCACCACGGATAATATTAAATGGCTTTTACGTTGATAATTTTTGTGCTCTTTTCGAACTCTTTTTTTTATATCCTCATACAAATATGTATTACTTTTACGACTTCATTGTCCTAACAGTATTTCGACTGTAATGGCATTGATATTTTCGAAAGTTATGTTTCTGTACTTTAGTTATGCTGACTAATTAATGATTAATTAATATGGCAAAGATAATTACGCGCGTACTATGATTTGGTCACTTTGTAGCTGAAGACATGCTCACAAAGCATTCCATTCCAATGTTTGGCTTAGAAATACTAATTGATACAGGATTTAATTATTAATTTTGAGAGGGACTTCGAAAATGTGCAGTTAATTTTGCTAAATTCTTTGCCTTCTGCTTTCCTTTCAAACGAAGAAAAATGAGAGGTCAAGCTTTTTAATGGTATTGTGTTTATTGTCTGGTCTGATCCGTCGTCTTTGGTTTGTTGCTATTTTCACATTAAATGTTTTTTATTTGCCTGAAATATCTTTCTTCATCAAAAGTCATTAAAATGTAAGTCTTGTTGATTTCTAAGTTCGTTTAAATAAAGAATAATTAAAATGTTTTTCATTATGGATCTCACAAAGATCGTCAACAGTGATAGATACGTTGACTTATTTTCTCTTCACTTATATTTTATTAACCTTTAGTAATAGAGTATTATTTCTGAATTTTTCGACAGTTTTCTACCTTTTTGGACAAATTGTCCTCTTTACGTAAAAATTTGATATACTTTCTTATATTTATTACTACATTTTTTTTTCATAGTCTTTTATCTAAACATTTCTCGTTGATCATTAAAGTTTCAATGTAAATTGATTTTATTTATGTGTATTATTCAAATTTAAAATAATTGAATGGCTTAATTGGAATATTAAATTCCACATTTTTGACATCAGCTTGAAACGCGTTTATCTCGTAAACTATGAGAGATAAAGGATCCAAAGTCGATAAATGTTGAACGATCTTTGCGTGTGCTTTTATGCTTCATATCATTTAAACTAATTCAGATTATTATCAGATTATGAATTATTTTTGCATGCACTATATACATATATATTATATCTCCCAAACTAGAAAAGGTTGGGGTTATGTAATACTGTAAATTAAAATTGGGATCGTAAAAAAAATTTTTCCCAATTAAATCCAGATCTCTAAAAATTTTATTTACATTGAAAAATGCTCGAAGTGCGTTGAGCAATGAATCCTTTGGCAGCATCGATTTTAACTTAGCTCAAGAGAAGGCAACGATAGAGGAGCAAAAAATGAGGTCAAGTGTGAGGAATGGCAAGCAGAAAGTTTCTTTAGCTTAAGTTTAAGACTCCATTGCAGGACTTAATTTTGTACGACAGCTGTTAATGCCGGTTTGATTTGCAAAATGCTTGTGATTTGCATTTCGCTGACCAATCGATTTCGGCATAGGCGCTAACTTATGCTATTGTGCATGCAACATCAATCAAATGATGTGACTTATTGTCGATGAGCACTCAATTATAGCAATGTAATGATATACCAGCTGGACCGTCGGTTATATAATCGTAGGCGTGATGCAAAATAGTCTTCTACAGAACGTAAAACACGAATTGGAGTGCGTGTATTGATGAGTTTTGTAGAAAGGATATGTACGCGCATAATATTTTCGTAGTGCCAAGGGTGATTTCAAATTATATGTTTTCAAAATCGTCAATTTTGCATAATATCCGCCATGTCGTTTTTCATCTACTTTGCACACAACGAAAACATTCAAGCCAAACAACGGCACAGGAGTCGACCGGAAAACGAAATTCATTATGAGAGTACTTTTAATTATTTTTTTAAAGCAAAGTTTAAAAAATTGTTTATATTTTTGTTTTCCCTTCTTCTCACTTTGTGAACGAACTCTCTTATTATCAATTAAAGATTATACATTTTTATACTTTTTAATGTCAAAGAGTAATTATAATGCTTTTTTGCTATTTGCTACTATTTTGATTAATTTGGCAGCCCACAAACTGAATCTTTAGATATTTATGAACCGATCTGGTGTGGATATACCAGAAAACGCCGGTAATCTCAGACGCAGTATAGTGTTTATATTTTTTTTTTTTGTCAGATCTGTATTTTCCTTTTGCTTTGTAAATTAAAAAATGGTAGTCAAGTCACAATTTTTTTGGCTTCTTTGGTCTAAACAGCCAGTTTAGTTGGGTTATCTTTGAGGTTATTTTTTTGTATTCAATTCACTATAGATGTATTACACTGTTTGTATGCTTAGCTCAATTCACTATAGATGTATTACACTGTTTGTATACTTAGCTTAACCGTTTGTATACTTTACATAAGTAAAATTTGATCTATTGTATTTCGTTTCTGCTAGATAATTGATTTTGTTTTCTATAGTTTTGTAATTTCAAACGCTTCTCTCTATGTGTTAATAAAAAACCAACCAAATCTACGCTTTTGGGTCAGTTACTTTTCATGTATTTTAACTTGATTGTTGTTCATTTATATTTTTTTCAACTTGTGTGATTTTTTTGTTTACTCTGTGTTCTTGAATTAAAGTCATTCTGTTCAGTAAATAATCTCTGTTATATGCTTTTTTGTATTTTTTTTTATTTAAAAATTCTTAAATTTTTGAAAATGACTTAATTTTATAAAATTAAAAAATAATGCTGCTTATTGATCCACACTCACGTCGCTATTTACTAAAAACGTCATAAACATCAGAAAAAACGATGCTTGGAGTTATTTAACAGAGTAATGTTAAACTGCTTCAAGCTTTGTTCGCTGTCTTCTTTTGCGGTCTTTATGGGTGCATAATGTCTTACATTTCTTCATTCTTCCCTTAGTTTTTGTACATGAAACTATATATTTTTTATTCAACATATTTTGTTTTCAACTCATTTATAAATTTTGTTGTTTTTCTGAGGAATTTCTTAGTCGATGTATTCGACATTCCGTGTCTCTTGTCTAGTTTAGAATCTTATTTATGTTCCTATTCATTTTCTTCGCTTTTAACTATTTCGTTTGTGGTCAAGCTTTTTAATGGCATTGTGTTTATTTTCTGGTCTGGTCCGTCGTCTTTGGTTTGTTGCTATTTTCACATTAAATGTTTTTTATTTGCCTGAAATATCTTTCTTCATCAAAAGTCATTAAAATGTAAGTCTTGTTGATTTCTAAGTTCGTTTAAATAAAGAATAATTTAAATGTTTTTCATTATGGATCTCACAAAGATCGTCAACAGTGATAGATACGTTGACTTATTTTCTCTTCACTTATATTTTATTAACCTTTAGTAATAGAGTATTATTTCTGAATTTTTCGACAGTTTTCTACCTTTTTGGACAAATTGTCCTCTTTACGTAAAAATTGAATATACTTTCATTGTGTTTATTTTCTGGTCTGGTCCGTCGTCTTTGGTTTGTTGCTATTTTCACATTAAATGTTTTTTATTTGCCTGAAATATCTTTCTTCATCAAAAGTCATTAAAATGTAAGTCTTGTTGATTTCTAAGTTCGTTTAAATAAAGAATAATTAAAATGTTTTTCATTATGGATCTCACAAAGATCGTCAACAGTGACAACAGTGATCGTCAATAGATACGTTGACTTATTTTCTCTTCACTTATATTTTATTAACCTTTAGTAATAGAGTATTATTTCTGAATTTTTCGACAGTTTTCTACCTTTTTGGACAAATTGTCCTCTTTACGTAAAAATTGGATATACTTTCTTATATTTTATACTACATTTTTTTTCATATTCTTTTATCTAAACATTTCTCGTTGATCATTAATGTTTCAATGTTAAGTGATTTTTTTATGTATATTATTCAAATTTAAAATAATTGAAATGTTTTATTTATGTTATTATTCAAATTTAAAATAATTGAAATGTTTATGGTAATGGATACGTTAGCTCATTTTCTCCTCTTATTTTTTATATCTAAATTTTATACTCTTGCAAGAGTATATTAACTTTATCATTAAGTTGGAAACACAGAGAAGGAGGCATCTGCGACTCTATAAAGTATATATATTCTTGATTAGGTCGACGAGACGAGTTCAAATAGCCATGTCCGTCTGTCCGTCTGTCTGTCTGTTTCAATGCGAACTCCTCCCAGAGTTTTGAAGTTAGCGAAAAAATTTTAATTTAAATTCGGGAGATAGACACTTGGCTTATATTAAACCAAACCATTGCGTGGAAATCAGTTTCAATTTTCACTTGTTCTCTGCAACTTTGTACTTCTTGTTCTACATTTTCTAGAACTCTTTTACTTATCAGATTTGGAAAATAAAAGTTTAAACACTTAATGTATTTGTAGAAATTTGATGATCAAATATTGAAATCGACGAAGTAAAAGTTTCGTTCTGGCATAGCTTTTCTTGAAGATTGATGATGTTTATATTTATTTCACAAAATTTCACGATTTGAAATCATCTTTCGAATCAAAAGGTTAATTTTCTACGTTTGAAAAAAAGGTGATTTGAGAGTTTATTATTTTGTAGTCTTGTAATGCTTTCTTTATATTGCTTCCCCTGTCCATAGCAAATATAATTGATTTTTAGTTTTAAATTCCATATTGATTAAAAATACTGATTATTTTTTTAATATTAACTCCAGTTATTCTTTCAAAGTTGGTTGATTTGACACTCAATACTCTTGAAGTTAAGTTGTCTTTATCGAAATAATAAAGCATAGCGCACAAGGAATTCCTCTTAACGTAGTTATTGGTTAATAGATCTGAAGCGCGGCCTTCAGCAACTACCTTCTTTAAGCATGACTTGCTTATGCATTTGTTTTCTGTAGCCACTCGATCGAGTGATAGTTGTTGCATCAGAAATCAAATCGCGGATGCTTACATATTTATTTTTACCATACTTTGCTTCAATGTTAACAAACAGTTTTGATAGTTAAGCGAATCCAGCTCCTTGAACTGTAATGAATGGGCGGCAATCTTCAACAACCCACTGTGAATAAGCATCGAATGCGCCTTCTTTATTTTCTTTGCTCACTTTCTGCATACCAACTTCCTCAGATGCGTTAATGATGTCTTTGATCCTGATTGCTTTTTTGTTTGCTGTTGCACCTCAAAAATGTTTGGCAATTTTGGCCATCCAATGTGTAAAAAATTATACTACACCACTCACTATAAGCTGACTATTCAATCCTATGATTTATGATAGGCTCACAAGCTACTTCCTTAAACTTGCGTAACCATTCACGAGCTACCAACTATGAGTTGTGAATCAGCTTGATATTCGTAGATAGGAGTCAATGACAAGCCGAGCCGAAGCAAAACATTTGTTCTCATTCGATTCGACATTATTGTTTCAAAAACAATCTTGACATGTTGAGAGTGTACTTACATACGTAAGTTTTTCATAATTTCACCTTTGATGCAGACTTAGTAAATACAACTCCCTAACACTGTATACTACAAAACACCCCTCTCTTTCATTGCTCAAAGAACCTCAAAGACCCACAAACACAAATTTCTCATAAGAGTTATCAAATTATAGGAGGCGATCGTTTCGCTACAGACCGACAGACGGACGGACGGACATCGCTAGATCAACTCGTTGTGATATAATCGGAGATGATCCCTTCCGTATCTCGTAAGGTTCATGCCAAAGTTATAATACCTAATAATGGCCTGAAGAGTACAAATAAATAGCAACAAACAAACAACAAAAACGAAATAGAAGACAAACTCTGAACATTGAAAGGAAGTTATATTGTTTTTATGCTTGGCAATATGTTGCCATTGTTTATGCATCTGTCTTGGCATAAGTTGTCCGTGCTCGTGTGCCCACGTGCGTGCTTTGGCAGTCAAAGAGAGCGCGACATATTGAATGCCTCAGTGTGAGTAACTCAGCCAGTCGGCAGTCGCATTTGCGTTGATTTTTTAATGAAATTTCGTCTAGACGCACGTTTTACTCCAAATTGAATGCGTGCCACAGCAAAGAAATGAAATAAACAAAAGCGAAAGTGAACAAAGCGTGCACACACAAACACACAAGCACACAAGCACAGCAAGCAACATAGAATCAAAGTACATTTTCAAAGTGTCAAATGACATTATAAAAATTTGCGAAAAAGAAGCAACAAAAAAAAATAAACAATTTATAATTGTTTTTTTTGTTGCTAATTCGATTTGCTTGCCGCAATTATTGCAGTTCAATGTTGAGTTCAAGCAAACAGCACAAAATAATTTCAAATTCTATTCAAAGCAAGTAATTTTATGTCGCAACGTCTTGATTGTACAACAACAAAAATTGTTGAATTAATTAAAGCACAAATTCGCAAAGACACACAAATCTCAAATAGGTTTCTGTGCGTACCAAATACACAGACTAACACACATTACTTGCTAGCAAAGCTTCAAGAATGGCACATAGCACACATGTACAAAGCAAGTTGTGCTCGTGCCACGTTTTTTTACCCCTCACATTGTCCGTTGCAGCATTTTGGCCAAGCGGTAGCCACAAAACTCAAAACGCTGAAAATTGCAGTCGAAAAGTTTTGCGCAACTTTGTCAAGCAACATTATATCTTCTCTTTTATTTCGTCCGATTTCTTACACTCTTGCAAACGTACATCAACTTTGTCATGAAGTTTGCAACGCACATAATCTTCGAGATATCTTCGACAATACAAATCTTATGAACATATACTTGATCAGCTCGGCAAAACCAAGTGTCTTATAAATATCTTGATTGTACCAATGTAGGAAATAATTAGTGAGATATGTAATTTCGTAATTCGGTACCTCCAATACTTGAATAGGATCTGATTTATGCAAAAAAAGCGATATTGGTCCCCCCCTATGTGACAAGCTGGCTACGGTCTTTCAAACAGACGTCTGTCTACTAACGCTTATCTATTTACTCTCTAAAAACGTATTTATATATCTTGTTGGATAAACTATTGGAAGGTCTTAACTTCAATAAGTATAAGTAGAACAATGCTTGCAAGAGTATATACTTTTCGGCACTGCCGATAGTAACTTCCATGCCAGTTTTTGTTTTAACTTTACCATCATGTTCTTCGTGCACCTGTTCGCCCGAACGCCCGCCCGCCCGCTTCAAAGTTCAGCTCATGCTCAGCCTGAGCTCAACTCAACTCAGACCGACACCGACACTTTACTGCTTGCCGCACCTTCATTCGCACAGACTCAGTCAGTAGCCGACGCTGGCGCCGTCGCCAGTTCAACTTCAGCTTTGCCTGTCGAAACTTTGCCATAGTTTTACACTCTCTGCTTCTTGTTGTTCATTTTTTGGCTTTTGTTTTTATTCGCCTTAAACAAAGTATTCAATTTTATTTAAAGCATTGCAACCGGAAACTGTATGTTGCCGTTGCTGCCTCAGGCCGCAGTGGCTCAGAGGTGTGGCGCGGCGACTTCAGTGTCGCGTTGCGGTATCATTTAACTTTTCACGGTAATTTTTTGTAAAAGGATTTCTCTGCTTTGTCGTTTTTATTGTTGCAGTTTCAATTTTGTGTGCGTTTGTGTGTGTGTGTGTCATATGCAAATAGTTAAAGGTTGCTGGCAGTTGTAAAAGCAACACTAATAAACATCAAATTGTCGAAAAAAAATAGATTTAAAAAAGCAAGTTTTTTTCGGCTTTGCCAAAACTAAAAGACTCTTGTAAATATAGCAAAGTTCTTCGACAGGAAGACATCAGACATTAAATGAGAAACATATGCCATCTGCTTACAAAAACATTCTCAAATTTTACTCTACTTGAGCGGTGCAAAGTGTTTATATCTCCTTTTTGATCGGTTGTTCCTTTGGCATCTTTATACTCTAGTGATGTGATCAATATAATTCTGAGCTGGAACTGACAGACGGACATGGCTATATCAATTCGTCTCGTCGTGCTTGATCCAGTGTATTCATGATTTATATAGTCGTAGATGTCAGCGTCAATGCGTTGCAAATTTCATGACAAAGTTAATGTACTCTTGCAATGGTGTAAAAACCTCAAGTGAGAAACGAATAAATAAAGAAGTTGCAATGAATACGAAAATAAGTCGAAAAACTTTTATTTTTGTTTCAGTTAATTTCGTACAATAAAATGTTGTAAAATTAAGTTGAAGTTCACTTTACTCATTCACTCATTCACTCACTCAGTCGGACATTTCGGCTCACTTCTTTCTTGTTGCTTGAATGACTTAGTTGCATTGAAATGTTGTGCAACATTTCTGTCTTTCATTTATGATGCGCAACATTCGCTTAAACTTTCGCTTCGGCTTCAGCGCTCTTTTAGTTCTATCGTCTGTCTTTAGTTAAAAAGAAAAAAAAAATGGCGTATTAAATAAATAATTGTATACCTGCGGTGTTGTTGGAGCGCTAGTGTTGATTAATAAATGTCGTCATAAAATGAAGTTGGCTCAACTTGAAGTTAAGTGCTCGTGGTGGGTGAGAAACGAGACTATTCATTAGCATGAGCGACATAAACATTTGCGACAAATTAGCATTTTAGCAATTATGCTAAAACAACCGCCCACGCATGTACACACACAAGCACACACACACAGTGATATATTTGCATATACACTTAAACACTGGTTAAATGTGTACAATAACAACAAAGATGGTGATATTTTTGTTAAAACAAAGCATGCAATGTTGCATTAAGTACGTGACTGAGAGCGCAAAGATTTGCTTGTAATCGCAAGTGTAGCATTTTGTATTTGTCGTACGCCAAAGTGTTACTATTTCACTGTGTATGACTGTTTGCATGCAGCTACAACTGACAAGTTGCCGTTGCTAAGCAACGTGTCATGTGACACTGTGTCTGAGTGTGCGTGCGTGCGTGTGTGTGCGTGTGTGTGTGTGTAAAAATGATAGTCGATTAAGCGTTTGGCAATTATTATACTGAAAATGGTGTTGACACTTGATAAGTTGACAACAAGCTTCAGTGTGGTGAGTGCATGTGTGATTGTGTGCGTGAGTGAGTGTGATAAAAGATGCTTATCGACGGCCGTGTGTGTAAAAAGAAGAAGAGCCAAGTCAATAGCACTCATATGAGCAGCAGCGCTCAAGGCAACTGTAAAGGCAGCTTAGCCATAAGACAGATTATAGCTTTAATGACGCATTAAAACACAAACGCACTTACACACTCACGCACATACATACATATACATATGTACACCACAATACAAATACAAGGCCCAATGGCAATGAGTGGCCAGCTTCAGTGTAAATCTGAGTGTGTGTTCTGAGTATTTAAACGTAAATGTGAAGACATTTGCGTGGATTTTTGTTACGAGCAACTCACAAGACTATTTAACCTTCTTCTTCTTTTTATTTCTTTTCTTTTCCTCATCTCCTTTAACTCAACATACATATATACACACATAGTTGTTTTTACTACACTTACCATTCTATTTGTTCATGCGTGCATTAGTATACGTGTATGAGTGTGTGTGTGTACTTTGTGTGACTGTATTTGGCAACCATTTACGGAATTGAAATGAATCTTTGGCAATTTACGCTCTAATTTTATGCGCGACCCATGTTCCAACACACACACACACACACACACAGCCAAGGTCCAAGAAGCACACTTTTCATCCACCACACACCTGACGTCCGTTTCATATTCATTCATGCATTGTACTTGAGCCGCTTAGTTTAATTAAATTGATGTAGACGCGGCAAAGTTAGTCTGAACAAAAACGTTTAGCACAAGGTTCAGGTTCAGGTTCAGCTCTATGTGCTTCTTCTTGTTCTTGTTCGTGTTCTTGTTCGTGGTGATGTTCATGTTCAGGTAGTTACTTTTAATGCTGTTACTGCCACATGCTCATGCTTCTGGTCTGTCTTGCGCTCTAACGCACATCACCGAACATACATCACCCGCCTAACGCCCAGGCCAGACCAGGCCAGGCCAACTCAGCACAACGCTTGCGAGCACAAGAAGCAAAAGCCAATGGTAATAGCCACATTGTTCAAGCGTTCGTTCATGACTTGCTTTCAGCCGATCTTTGTTGTTTTTTTTTTCTTATGCGAGCGAAATTTTCTAATGCGCTGCTATAAATTTTGAAAAGTGCGTTTTATGTGCGCTCCGCTCTGCTCTGCTCGCGCTTGACTTGCTAATAATTCACATAAGAATTGCTTCAAGCAGAAACACTAACAAATATGTGTGTGTGTGTGTGTTGGTATAAGGACTCTGTCAGATTGCCAACAGTTTAGTGTGCCCACGCCCACGCCATTGCAACATCATCCACACTTTCATGCAACGTTCCTTAATAAAGCATTTTAAGAGCAGCAATTCAGGCAAGATATTAATTATCATGCGCGTGTGTATGCATAACAGTGTGTGTGTGTGTGTGCGTGCGTGTGTTAGTTTGTTGGTCTGTGTACCTGTGCTTGTAAGAAGCAATTTGAGTCAAGCTTAAATAACTGTAAAATTGTTAAACGTTCATTTAAATTCAGTAGCAGATTTACGTCAAGACCAAACAACATTCATCCCACACTAACCCAACCCAACCCAACCAAGATCACGCTTAATGAGCGTGTGCGTGTGGGTGTATGTGTGTGCGTGATGGAGTACGGTGTGAAAAACTCACTTAATTGCAAAGCGTTTGCACATTAAGCATAATAATAATAACAGAAACAGAAACAAAAACAGAAAATAGAGAAAACAAAACAAATCTAAGCGAACAAAAAATATTTCATGCTTGGCAAAATTTGAGCTTCTTTCATTAAGATTTATTTTTCAAACGGACTAACGAACGAATATTTCTCATTGTTGAATGCGTGGAATGGAGAATTTTTTGTTATGCATGTATTTATGACAATAAAACAAACATTTTGGATAAAAGTACAACAGCAAAAAAACAAAACGAGAAATCTCAGGCAAATCGGCTTAGCGATTACTACAAATATATACACAGCATGTTGTCTTGCTCACACGCACAAGTTAAACACGTCACTGACTGAATTTGTAAATGCAAAAATTCCAAAAACTCCAAAAAACAAAATAAAACAAAATCGTTTTGTTAAGCTTCAAATCGAAGAGTTTTCTTGAGCATTTTTGTTCAACTTTTGCAAAATTTATTCTTCTTATGTGTTGAAATATCAAAAAGTGGGCAAAAAAATATTCTGGAACAAAAGAGGGAAAAATCATGATGGAATCAAAATGCAAATCTTATTATTAATCGTAACTTTTGCACTCTTTCAATCTTCGTGCCATCTCGCTTATACATTCACGGGCGCTGCTCCGCTCATGAACTTGCTTACTTTAGCTTTCTTTTGTCTTCTGCTTATGCCTGACTTTCAACGACAAAAAGTGAAAAAGTGAAGGAACAATAAAAAACGTTACCAAGAACACGAAAATATAAAACAGCTGCAAATGCTTATTTTCCATTGTTTTTTGTTTGAATGTTGTTGTCGCTGCTGCGCTGTCATTGTTGTTTTTGTTGTTGTTGTTGCTGCAAAAGTTTGCAAATAAAACAGAAATCAATTTGTCAATATGAAAGTGGCGATGAAAAACAAAATCAAAAAATAAAGTTATTTTCGACTTTGCCGAAAATTGTATACACTTACAGCATTGTTCCAATTATTCTTATTGGAAAACAGTTCTCATAGTTTTATACAATAAGAAATCTACGTTACGCCGATTTTCTAATTTGCCTAAAAAAGCAACGTTATCAGACTATACTAAGTATAATAAATTTGACAATCTTTTATCTCGTTTGCCCAAAGAGATCCGACATTTTTGAGGTTTCATATAAAAGGCGGTTCCATGTAATAACAATCGATTATTAGCAAAGTTTGCATTATAGTTAAGCATCAGTAAAATGAGTAAATGGAACGATTTGTGTCTTTACATTCAAGAACAAATAGTTTTTCTTATAAAATCCCCATTTCCGAACAATCATTTTTTTGGCACATAATTACATATATGCTATATTGGTGCTATCAAAATAAAATATATTGCCAAGGAATGCGTAAGCAATTTCAGCATTTAAATTTTTGGCAAATTTTAAAACTCTTCATGAATGATGGCGTTTTCTGAGCGTTGCAAGCTTCATAACAAAGTGAACATACTTTCGCAAGAGTATAACACAACTGAACAAATCAACTCTGTTCAAAGATAAGAAAATGAAGTCGAGAAATTTACTTTAGAGGCAAAAGTAGGCGTGGCTTGCAAGGACTTAAAACTGTTTAAGCAAATTTGTAAGCGTCTTAACAACACTTTTCCTTACGTTGCCGGTGCTGCAGTCACTCCATCAGTTGTAAGCATTTTTTTAGTTTTAAAATTCGTGTCAAAACTTTTTGTCAGTGAGAATCATGGAAAAAGAAATAAGAAAAAAAGGAAAAAAAAAATAACTTGTAATAACATTTAAAAACTTAAAAAAAAACAGTCAGGGATCTACTTTCGGTATTGGCGAAACTTGTGTACTCTTGCAAACATTTTCTCAATTATTCTTATTGGAAACACATATTTATAGTTTTTCCAACAAGAAATATAAACGTTTTAATGAAAAAGAGGCGTAGTTGCGCCCCATCACGCTACACACCACTTAACAGTCTTGTATCGCACTTGCTTACAGAGAAAATCCAATTTTTAAGTTTTTCTCTATTTGGGCGGTGTCACGCCCTTATGTCCGATTCTTATAAAATTAATTTTATAAGTTTTATTCTTATTTCGTTCGTTCCTTTGGCAGCTATATGTATGCTATAGTTCTTAGCGCATTGTTCTGAACGGTACGTTTTAGATTTGATTTGCAAGACAAATTTTTAAGGTCATAATAATTATTATTATTTTGATTTGCAGTTTGCAATTATTTTGATTAATTTGGCCGCCGACAAAGTGAATCTTTAGATATTTATGAACCGATCTGTTCCGGATATACCAGAAAACGCCGGTAATCTCAGACGCAGTATAGTGTTTATATTTTTTTTTTTTGTCAGATCTGTATTTTGCTTTTGCTTTGTAAATTCAAAGTTGGTAGTCAAGTCTCAATTTGCCTTTTGCTCTAAACAGCCAGTTTAGTTGGGTTATTTTTGAGGTTATTTTTTTGTATTCAATTCACTATAGATGTATTACACTGTTTGTATGCTTAGCTCAATTCACTATAGATGTATTACACTGTTTGTATGCTTAGCTCAATTCACTAT